>JAJOOS010003702.1:0-20328 GCA_029582725.1 Solanum chiquidenum
TGTAGTATCAGACGAGATGAGTAACATTTTTTTTGTTGCTATATGGCAAGGGGGTTAAATCTCACAACTTCAATAAATAAATAAAGGTGAAATGGTCTGGTGGACCCTTATACTTGTATTAGTTTTGTATTATGAACCTTTCTATTTACCCGTTTGTCATCTGGACCCTTAAACTCAATAAAATACAATTTAACAAACCCACCATTGATCAGGCTTATGTGTCATTAGATGTCTGAGTTGACAAAAGTGTGTAACTACACACGCCTATTAAGGCGAGTGAGGAGCATTTCTACTTAAAAAAATATTAAAAATTATAAAAGAAATATTTTTTTCAAATTAATTAATTAAAAATATTGTCTTCTTCACCCATTACTCCTCCTTTTCAGCCATATCCTTCCCTGCCCAACCCCTTTTTCTTTCTTTTCACAATCTATTTTCATCTATTTAGATGATATTGACACCTTCTTGAGTCCACCAATTTACCGACGAAGAAAGAGAGTGGCGCTGGTGGTGCTCGCCGGACACCACTGATACGAGGGAGGGAGGTGCGGCTGGTCAACGGAGAGGAGAACGAGGTGGGTGAGGGTACGAGGATCTAATCATGGCGGCAAAGGAGGTAATGATGTGCGGTGGAGATGAAGGCGAAAATGATAATGGTGTTTGGCTAGATCTGGTGCGATGGCTTAGGTTGTTGATTTTGTGGAGGTTGGAGGAGGAAAAGGAAAATGGTGATGTTGTGGGGAGATTAAAGCGGAAGGAATACAAGTGGTTTCGCCAACAAAAATGGCGATGGCGGCGACAGCTTGGGCTTGAAACAGTGGGAATGGAGAAAATGTATTGGTTTTTTTTTTTCACAACAAAATCTATTGGGTTTTACTTTAAACAATATAATTAATTTTTTATTATTTTACCTTTAATTAAATAATTTTGATTAATAATATTAAAAATAATTATAACATGGCATTAATATATGTGATGTGGATATGCCATGTCATTTATGTAAAGGAGAGTGAATTACACATATGGTTGGAGGGGTTTAAAAGACTCATTTTGATTGAGTTTAAGGGTTCAATTGACAAACGAGTAAGTAAAAGGATTCACAATACAAACTCGTACAATTATAAGGGTCCACCAGACCATTTCGCCATAAATAAAATTTAGTTTTTGTTGCTATATGGCGAGGGTGTGAAATCTCACAACTTCAATAAATAAATAAATAAAAGTTAATTTTTGTTGCTATATGTCAAGGGTGTGAAATCTCACTACTCCAATAAATAAATAAATTTTAGTTGCTCTGTTCTTATGTTTTAGATCAATAGATTATAAAAAAAAAAGAGGGAGAATTTTTATAGATAATTATAGTTTGAAGTATATTTGGATTTATATGTTTGCTTAGTTGTGTGAATACATGGTATAATTTAATGGAATACACCATATCCACGCATAAGCAAAATATATTGTATCCCGTTCTATATGAGCACATATAGCAAGTGCACTTCAAGTCTTCAACACACCCGAAAATGCTACACATGCAACTTACAGTTTATATGCATACAAGTATACAACATACATTTGTACATATCACTGTATCGCACTTGTATTTTATGAGATGCACTTGTATTATCACCAAAAACTACCTCAACCGAGCTGTATCCATCAGCAAAAAAAACGTTAGTGTGTGTCACTGTGTTTAATAGTTTAATGAAATTATCCGTTTGATAAATATAGTTTCTAAGAAGTTAAGTAATTTTTTTCTTATAATAATGGTAATTAAGAGCCCATTATCGACCACAGGTTAACGGCCCATTCCGATACATGGACTGGTCGGATCTCTCATGACCCGACCTGATTAAGTCACACTATCCAAATTCCCCATCCTCATTGGTTATACTTCTAGAGCTCAGTTTCTTCCTTTCAAGCTTCCGTTGAAAGAGACCAGAAGAATCAAAATTCATCCGTGGAGAAATCATGGCCACGTGCTTGCGGTTGCCCATGGCGTCCTCAATTCCATGTTCTTCATCTTCATCGATGACGCTGAAACACCGTAGCTTCAACATTCGCTGTGCTGCCTATAGCAATAGCAGTTCAAACATTCCGATGCCTCCTTTTAACCCTAAGGACCCATTTCTAAGTAAGCTTGCCTCTGTTGCTGCAAATAATCCAGATGCACTCTTCTCTCGGCCTCAAAATTCTGATATTCCGCCATTTTTGGACATTTACGACTCCCCTAAGCTCATGGCTACTCCTGCTCAGGTATGTAATTGATTTTTTCATTGGCTTAAATGCTTAATAGTTAGTCCTCTGTACCAACTCCCAATTTGGTGGCAATATAGTGGAACGGTCTTATTTGATTACATTTTTTCAAATATTTTCTGAGTATTATTGTTAACTAAAAAAAATGTGTTGACGCAAGCCACTGTACCTTTTCTATTAGAGTGGAGAGGGTAGATGAGTGGACCGTTATCTATTGAGTATTCAACCATGGGCCTTTTGGGGATTTCTCCGCCATCAGAGGAAAGCTGTCAATTAGAGTACTCTGCTATTTATGTATTTCATAGATATCTATTTTTTTTTAGAAATAAGAAATCTATGCATAAATTCAGACGATTGACCCTCACATTCTTTTCGGACAGAATTTTTTTTTATTTCTATCAATTTTTTGTAGATTTTATTAGAGATTGTTTAGGAAAGAAGCGGCTGGCAATAGGATGCTTATGTTGTTAGGAGTCTTTTCTGTACTGAATTCATTTGGTCTGATTTGAATTCATTTCGTTTTTAGTTTTGGGATGATTTTGTTCTCCTCCCTTTTAATGTTATTGATTATATGTAAAGCAAATTAATAAAGTATCTGAAGCTTTGTTGTTGGTTTTTTTATTATATTCTGATGGGTATTGTTTGGTCTGTGTTTTTGCTATTTGAATTAGGTGGAGAGGTCAGTATCATACAATGAGCACAGAGCGAGTACACCTCCACCAGACTTACCCTCTATGTTGCTCCATGGTAGAATAGTTTATATTGGCATGCCGGTATGTCATCTTTTTCATCATCTGATATTTTCCCAGTTGCCCTGTGCTTATTAGTGACTTTTGCAACATTTTGGCATAAGTAGGTGTTTGGAAATAAAGGCTAACATTCAACTTGTTCCTTCTACCATCTTATCCTAGTTCATTCTTGTGCTTTAATGCCTTGTTGTTCTTTCTCTGGTAGATTTGCTGCCCCTTCCAAGTTCCACTCTTTCTCCTCATAAAAATCATGTTCTTACAAAAAATTATATAACTAAAGTCCCTACAGATACTTGATCTTTCTCCATGCTTTTTGCCTTTGACAACTTTGGATGCATCCATCTTTGTTCTGTTTGCTAGCAGTCAACATAAAAAGCCAAATAAGAAATGTGTTGATGAGAAAGGGCACTTCTTGGTTGGTATCCTTGTATTGAATGGTGAATGTAATGTTATTTTATGTCGAGAAGATTCCTCAAGATCGATGGAAGGAGAGAATTGGCTGGTGCACGCGATGTTGTTGAAGCTGGTAAAATCAGGATGATCTATGGTCTACGTATTGGGATATGAAATTGCGCATGAAATCTTCAATTTATTTGAAATGAAATTTATATATTTGTAAACTACGTAAAAAGTACTAATAAGTCATAATAATTGATAATTCTAAATGTTTAAAAGATCAATGAAAAATTTACGGTCAAAGATAGACTTGTTTGAATCTTGAAATTCGAAAAGTGCCACATAAGATGGGACGGAGGGAGTACTATGTTTGGTAGCTAGTTAAAGCGGTAGATTATTCATGAATAAAATTAATATTGTGTTTGATTTTGTTTTTAAAAGCATGCATAACTAATACATGTATAAGTTATGTATTATTTATGCATGATAGAAGGTTGAATAACTAATACATGTATAACTAATACATGTATTACTAATACATAAATAACTAATACGTAGATTCCCTCACAACTTTGAGATGCTTGTATTGGACATTGTCATCCCAATATGTATAACGTAGCTGTTAGATCTTCAAAGAATCTACTTTGTTTCTCCAGCGCAACCTTTCTGCTTTAGTTGGGGTTTTTTGTACGTGCTGTTCCATTTTATTAACAAGGTTCTCATGCCCTATCTGAAGGCGCCTATCCAAGAGAGAAGAAAAATGTGAGACGCGTCTGCTACTTTAGAATACTTAGTTTTGTCCCATTCAACTATCCTATTTTCCTTGTTGGATTATTGCAAGATGTGTTTATATTTCTTTAATGGAAACATAGTTTTGCATTCCGTGACAACAACAACAACTACTACAAGTCTACAACAAACATAAACATAGTGTAATCCCACGAGTGGGTCTGGGATGGGAAGGGTAGTGTGTATACATACCTTCCCTCTTACGGTGTTCCTATGGCTTATAAAAAACACAAGGCCCAAGGAAAAGGTTACAAGACCTTGTAATTATACTACTAAAATTAAATTTATTAATAGTTAACTTCATCTTACTTTGAGGATAATGCTAACGTTCCCAGTTGATATATGTACTATATTTGTCATCATAGGTTCATTGCTGTAAGTTCTGGTGACAGGGATGCTCATGGTTATCTGGTTTACATCAGAAACTATATTGTAAAAGAAACATAAACCATGTAAAAGATGATTTATTGTTAAATACTCAAGGCAACATGCCCAGATGTTTTTGATCATACCTTGTCAATCTATGTGTTTGTTTACTTGATTTAGAGGTACAAATGACCATCTTAATTTTGGCGTGCAAAAATTTTGTAGTAGGCTTAGCTAGCTAAGGTTTATGTGCGCTTTACAGCAGGTAAACTGTCTAAAACAGAGAAGTTTTTTTACATGGCTTCATATTAATTTAATCTGCAAAGAGCTGAACACTCTGATACCTACTTGTTTCATTATTTGGACTTTTGGAGTTTCCATCTGATGTACTACTTTTAGTTTTGCCCAAGTTTGGGCGATTTGGGATATGTTATATGGTTCTTTGGCAATTGAATTTTGCACACATGAATATTGTAAATATGTTGACACCCTGAATTCTAGTCTGGTTTGCAACAACTTGTGCGTTGCTACTTATATTTGCAGTTCAGTTAACTTCCCTTTACTCTTCATTTCTTCATTAGCACAAAATAATCACAATTTTTCTTTTCAGTTGGTGTCAGCAGTCACAGAGCTTGTGATTGCAGAGTTGATGTACCTACAGTATATGGATCCTAAAGCGCCAATTTATCTATACATAAATTCTACTGGGACTACCCGTGATGATGGTGAAACGGTGAGTTTTCATATAGGGGCATGCTCGGTGCCTCTCTCCTGTAGTCCTCATAGAGTATTATAGGAATCTCATTGTTTATGCTTACACGTGGTTGCTGAGTTACCTTTACCCTGCATTTTCTCATATTTTTCCCTCATTAATTACCTAAAACCACTCCCACCTGCCCCTTCCTAATTGATGTGTACTGTGTAGTGTGACTTCTTGGACCTCATTAATGCTTTGTACGTTCTTCTTAATAAAAAAATATAGATACTTGAATTATTATTTATTACTCCCTCTATCCCATATTATTTTTCCACATTCTAAAAGTATTTGTTCCAAATTACTTGTCGATTATTAAAATCAAGATATAATTTTATTTTTTTCTCATTTTCCCCTTAAAATTAGTTCTATTTGAAAGTAATAAGATTGTAAGTTCCTCCATTGTTAATCTTGGTATTGATGGATAAGGCACATAAATAAAGTGTATTAATAAGAGTTAAAGCGTAAACTAGTAAAGTACTTCTTTTATTTATGATTTCTTAGGAGGCCTGTAATGAGAAAAGTGGACAAGTAACATGTGACATTTGAGTATTATTCTTTTGAAATAATTGGGTTAATTTGTGCAAGACTATAAAGTTTAAACTAAGACTATAAATTAATGTAAATTTGAAGTTATGGAAAAGCTTATTATGTTATTTAGATGGTTCTAGATGATGAAAATATGGGTCTTTGTTAATACGTATGAAAACAAAATACATTATTAAATATCAAATGAACTTATGGGTGTTTGGTGTTGGGGTCGATGCTATGCTCAAATTATCTGATCTTGGGATATTTTATCAATGTAGGTTGGTATGGAAGCAGAAGGTTTTGCAATTTATGATTCCATGATGCAACTTCAAAACGAGGTAAGCTCTCACCAACTAAAATAGTTCTTGCTAGAAAGTGTTCCATTTTAATCTTAGCATGTTTCCTTATCTAGGTCTCTTTTTTTTTTTTCAAGTCAAATTTACTGGATAAGAACAAGACAACATTGGCTTTTTGACTTGTGATTTTGTTTTAAGATAAGTTAGTTTTCTTTTCTTTTCCGTGTGATTGTATTGAATCTGCATGAGAGTTTTGGCTCTGTTCAAAGTCGATTGCAGTCTTTGTGTCAAACTTAATTGGGACAATCTATAATTAGTTGTTTTCCTTAATCTCTAAGCATTCAGAGCAAGTACATTGAAATTTAAGCTTCATGTTTACCTCTGAAAGCATATATCAGACTTTTCCATTTATGATTTTGTTAGGATTCTCAGGTTGTTAATTACCCGTGCAGATACACACTGTAGCAGTTGGTGCTGCCATAGGTCAGGCATGTCTATTGCTTGCAGCTGGCACTAAGGGCAAAAGGTTTATGATGCCACATGCCAAAGGTGTCAAGTTTTCTCGTTCTTAGTTACAATTTTGACAGCATGGATTTTCTTTCATTTTCAATTTTTTCTTTTTGATGATTCATGATGTTTGGGTGATGTTCTATTCCAGCCATGATTCAACAGCCCCGTGCACCATCATCTGGATTAATGCAGGCCAGCGATGTTTATATCCGGGCAAAGGAGGTTAGTGTGATGTCTTCTTCAGTTATCTTCCATTTAATCTACAAAACAGATGTGTCTTCATGGTAGTGACTAGTAGAGCTGTAGGATATGATGGTTGTTGATGAAATCTTTGATCAATGCTTTTGTTTTTACTTACTGTTTAGATTCTGATCGGCCTTCTATATGGAATCTTCTTTGTGGGATTTTTCGTTTTCATTCTGAAAATAGGTATCATTGTGGGACCCCTCCTTGCCATCACATTCTGTAAGGTTAAATGACTATGACGTCATAAAAAAATGAACAATTGTTGCCAGTTTCACCATCAAATAAACATTTTTATTTATCTAAAAGATATTATGAAAAATATGAGGTTTTGTTTGACTGGGTTAGCTCAATCCTTGACCAATTGGTCTACCTGCTGATTCCATTGGATAAGGTTACCTTATGTTTATAAAATTGTTTCGGCTTTGTTTCTTTTCCTCAAGTTTTAATTAAAAATTCTCATGAAAACATTATAGAAATGAGGGTCTTTTAGTAAATATATCCTTAGTTGACACCTTTAAGTTTTGAGGAGGCGAGGTCTGTTTAGTTTCCTAAGCCAGATTGGAGGTGTGACTGTAAGTAATTGGACCTAAGATTTAACGTCATTGTGCCAATTTAATTTTTCAAGTTGATAAAAGTTCTTACATCAAGAATTTCAAATTCCTTTGTATTGATCAGCAGCTATACATTTCTAGTCAATGGCTACTGAAAGAGAGTTCATGATATCAATAGATATTGAAACTTTCGTGGTCTTAACATGTTGCCCTATTGTTTGTTGAGTAAGGCTTTGACTGTTATAAAGTGTTCCGTTATCTTAGCATTTATATATGGTGTTTTTTCTTGCATGCTGATTCTGAGTTAAAGGGAGGCAGGGGGGTTCAATTTAATCCCCTTCGCCGAAAAATTGTACCGCAAAAAATAGGGCAGAAACAATTTTTTTTGGTTATATATGAATTGTTGAGTCCCTTTAATTAGAAGGGAAGGTTGAAATATAGTGGCAGAGAGAGTTGCTTTTAATCATCGGTCAAATCCTAAGCGTGGCATTCTAGTATTTTTCTAATCCCTTTAATGAATTTCTGGCTCCACCACTTCTTGCATGTGTATATCTTTTGTTGATGTGTGTGCACACACACTTACGAATACATGCAAAGTTTGTGACTTGCGTGTTCTAAACATAAAGAACATACAATTGATTGTTAAGTGTGTAACCTTAAAATCGTTACAAAGTAAACTACATGCTAGTTAGTTAAGGGTATGTTAGTCAATTATGGCTTAGTCAGAACTCTATATCATGTTCAGTGTACCCAAAGGATGGCGAGTACTTTCTCAAAATAAATCCATCTAACACTGAACTACCTCTGGATGAGCTCATTGCAAGCTGTCTTACTTAGGCATCAGCTCTTCCTTTGTGAACCTGAATATATTCTATTGGGATCGATCAGCTGATTATTCTCTTTTGCAGGTAATCGTTAACAGAGACACACTTGTCAAGCTTTTGGCTAAACATACTGAAAATGTAAGTAGTGAACATTTCTTGCGTGTTGTCCATTTGTAAATCAAACAGAAGGTATAATGACATTTGTTGTTGTATCTTACCAGTCGGAAGAGACTGTTTCCAATGTTATGAGAAGACCATATTACATGGATTCTATCAAAGCTAGAGAATTTGGCGTTATTGATAAGGTAAACAACTTTCATTATTATGCCAACTGTGTCATGTCTTAAATGTCTTCTGAAGTTGCTGGAGGTGCTAAAGGTTTATCAGGTGGCTTTTCTGACTAACACCAGTTCTTGGGTTTCAGATTCTTTGGCGTGGCCAGGAGCAAGAGCAGATTATGGCAAGTGTTGATGCACCAGAGGTGTGGGACAACAAGGCAGGCATCAAAGTTGCTGATGCTATTTAGGTCCTTTCAATATATAATCTGATGGTATTCTCTTCTTCCCCTATTTGTCTTTTCAGTAGGTAAATGTGGGTTAGTATAGCACACAAAACAAAAACTAAAATTAGGTTTATATATAAACTAAGATCTGCGGGTAGTGCTTTCTCACGATGTTTGGGCCCTTATGTTATTGCTATCCACAATCCAAACGTCCAGTCTTGGGTGTGCACTCAGTGTTAACTGTTAAGAGTCCTACCTTGGTTGAGGGTATGATTTATAGTCTCTTTGTTGTTTTTGGCAATTTTCACCTCTTGATTTAGATTTTGGATTGAGTTAATCCATGATCGATTTTGCTTCACGTAGCATCAGAGCCTCTATGATCTCAGTAAAAACTTAAGCAATTCTGTGAGCAGGTGCCTGGCCGAAATTTCGTCTTTTCTTTCTTCTTTTCGACTTTTCGGAATTTAGCACTGCCTATTTTTGGCAGTGGACCTTACTCTCTTAGCTACTGGCACCGTTTATCTCTTCAATGGATGTTCTACTACTTATCTTTTCTCACATGGTATAAGAGCCTCTACGACCTAAGTAGACTCTTAAGAAATTTTGCCTGCCAACAGAGCCTGGCCTTATGCAGCATACCAGGCTGTGATTTTCTTTTCTTTTCTTCTTTTTGGTGTTCGGCACTGTTTCTTCTTAGCTACCTTCCTCCCTCTGCTATTAAGTCTTAGCACCTGCTCATCTTTCCAACGACTGTATAGCCATTGTCTCTCTGTACAGAGACTGGCGTTGTTCATCTGAATGACAACCAATGCTACTAATATCTACTGCAGCTGGCACCCTCCTCTTAACTTTGTATTTTCTTGTCACTGTTTCACCAATTCAAATTATGTTAGCGTAGAAATTTCGCAAACCATACCTCTTTCTAGTGACTAATTTCTTTTTTGATTTCCATGTTATTACTAGAATCACTTCCTATTTGTGCAAATTGCAAATGACTGAAGACTCCATTCGAGGAAGAATTCTATCTTGTCTTTCCCTTTTGATGATTGTGCATTATCCTAATGAATTTTGGTGGCAACCTGTTAGGTTTTCAAACAAGCAAACTCAAGTTGTTTTCTCTACTTTGACTTTGAAAGTGTGTGTTGAATTTCATGATAAAAATTATGTGTGTTTAGATATATTGAATTTAAATAAACAACATATGATAAATATTCTATGTTTTAAGTATCAAATAGTTACATGCCATATTAGAAATAAAGATTATGACATTCTATGTCGTTCGTTGCCCCAAATTCCTATATATGGAGCTTCACTTGCACATTGTTAATAGACCAATTCAAATACACATTTTTTTTTTCTGTTGCTTTCTTTACAAATTACAATCCGATATTGACACTCATAAAGGTGATTTGTTTCCTTCTGCCTAAGCCCTGTTGAGTAAAGTCATCCGGTGCCTGTGCTTGTGGAATAGTCGAGGTGTGCACAACTAGACACCACACCATTTAAAAATGGTTAACAAGAATGTTATTTTCCATCCTGTTTTACTTTTCTCATGAGGGTTCATTGAATCCTTTAGTTTTTCGCTTTTCTAGTGTTAAATGAGTCAAGTTTATACGGTTTCTTGGTTTGTCAGGTATCATACAAAACTGTGTTCAGTAGTGAATATATTTTGGAGAAGCAGCTATCTTGTCAAGTTGTTTTAGACTTCATGATCTCTGCTAAGCTCTTTTAGCTATTCATTGACAGGGAATATTGATGGAAGCATTTCAACCGTCAAGGGGACTGAAACTCCGGTTCATTTCACAAGTAAAGAGAGAAAAATCTGGCTTGAGCAAGTCTTGAAGTGTACACACTCGCTGTAGCTCTCCAGGATTATACAAGTATCATGATGAGATGCTTACTACATAGTAACCAAGAATAGGATTTTTGCTTTGGATTAAAAGCATTGTACACAAATTGTTACTGGTTTCTGAATTTGTGAGTGAGTCGCACAATTGTCAGCTCATGGGCAAATCTTTTTTTCTCTCTAGATTATGAATTTATCCACGTTTCTATTTCCTATTTTTCCTTGAATAGTTGGAAAAAGTCTCTCGTGAGAAATTGTGGCGATAACTTGAGTCATCAACTAGTCGGACTTAACAATGCAATGCTATTAAATTCACGGTATGCTCTAAATTTTGGAAAATTACACTTTGTTTGGATGGTTGTTGGGTATTGTTTCGTATTGTATGATATTGTATTCTTATGAGTAAAGTAGGGTATGAGGTAAAATTACTGTGAAAATGATGGGTAAAAGATAAAATAAGATTATTAAATAATAATAAAAAAAAAATTAGAAGAAAATTTCAAGATAATGAATACAGTCAAAATGAATATTATATTTAAATTAATAATACATTACAACTGGTTAAAACCATTCAAACAAGGTGTTACATTACAACAAATAATTCAACACTGCTCGTAAATTAGATATTTGCTTATTTAAGTCTCGATTATTATAATATAAATTGATACTTGTTGTGAATATTTTTTCAAAAACCAATTACTATGCGTTAGAAGTTTTAATGAAGTCTTGAGCTTTATCAGTACCTTGGTGAAAAGATGAAGTAAAAATGAATCTAGTTTCTGTTTGATTAAGTAACACTGACCCTTCTTTTAGCCTTAGAGCTTAAGCAGTTAATATCTTAAAATCCTCCTAACACGTTTTATTAGTTTAATTCTTAAATTCTGAGGTGTTATTATTTTTCTTAAATTTTTTCAAACCCAAGAGAACATTTTTGTTTTACATTGAGTCCTTGAGGTTTATTCAAGGGAAGAAGTATTGAAAATATCCTTATATTTGATGTATATAACTAGTTTTATCTCAGAATTGTTGACAGTATTAAAACACACGTTGCTTGACTAACTAAACTTAGGTACACACTCAATCTATGACATGACATAACAAATGGTCTCAAACTCTTGTAGGAGTATGAGACTCTTAATTAAAAATCGAGAGAAGTGTTGAAAAATCTCTAATTTGATGAGAATTTAGGAGTGTATTATGTTGCAAGATCCGGATAGAGTTAACTTCATTTAATCAAGTAAAATAGTATTTTTAAGGCTGTCAATAATTCAGAAATCAAACATAATAATTTACACCGAATTTATGAATGCTTTGTCTCTTTAATTTTAATTGAGTGTCACCTCATGACAAAAAATATATATTCTCTCAGTTCATTTTAATTTGCCACTTTTGATATATTAAGAAAAGACAATTTTTTGTTTTTGTTTTTACCTTCATCATCAAATACTTATTCTTCAAGTCATTTTCTAAGACCTAATACTCCATTCGTCTACTTTTATTTATCATGTTGCACTTTTCGAAAGTTAATTTAACTAATTTTCAAAATCAATTAGATTACATTAATTTGATATTTTAAACAAAAAATTAGATATTCAAAAACTATACAAAAATATTATAAATTGTATTTCTTTTGTATATTTAAATGATAAAAACATATCATAAAATATTAATTAAAATACTTATAATTTAATTTAAAAAAAGAAAAACATGACAATTAAAAATGTTACTAAAAAAGATGAGTTGACAATAATTACTTTTTTGCCGAGTCAAGCCAAGAAGTAAAAATGATCGGGAAGGCATTTCCTTACGGGACCCCGCATTTAAAACCAATGGAATTAGTGGGATGACCCCAATTTTCAGAAGGGAGAAGAAAGATGAGCCGGCCATTGTTCTCTTTCAAATTCGCCTTCTTCTTCTCCCTTTCTCTTGCCGCTTCGTACACTGTCACTTCTACCCCAACGTTCTACTCCTTCCGTAAGCTCAAACTACGTTCCTCCTCTGCCTCCCCGTCCGTACCGAAGGCCTCAGCCGCCGATTTGCTCGCTCTGTTGGGCCCACCTCAACAAGCCTTAGCTGTCAACTCTCAAGAGGCGCGTCAGCTACGTTCTTGCTTCAAATTCCTAGTTCCTTTTTCTCCGAGTTCTCAGACTCCGAATAGACGCTCCTTGAGTTCGAAATTGAGTGATGATCGAAGGAGTATAAGCAAAGAGAATGAGCTTATTTGGTGGCCGCCGGCGCCGGTAATGGAGCTTGCTCGGCTCGCTGTTGACTCTGGTGGTGATACTGCGTCTATTCAAAGGACTCTTGATCCAACAGTCATCCCTGTGAGTTTTCATATCTATCTATTTTAACAGTATTTTCTGTAATGGATTTGAATGTCATTGTTTACCGTGTATTTTAACCATGGTTAAGTGTTAACTGTCTGTACGAATTGGCTTGGTGTAAACACCAGGCGCTGATAAGTTTTTACCCTGTAATTACATATAAATCAGATAAGACATTTGTTCATGCATTTCATTGCAAAAGCAAAGCCAATTATTTCAGCTCATTGTATACAGTACATGATGTTGTGATCAAAATTTCCTTGAGGATAATCTATTATTGGCGTCTGATCTGATGAAGATATTGGGAAACCTGTAAAATTGCTCTTTGAAGCTAATAGTTCAATTTTTTTTTCAATAGTAGTAACAACATAAAAGAGAACAAGGAAAAGTAATCTGATATATTAAACTAAGCATGTTGTTATCTCGTTCTTGTTTCAAATTGCTTGTAACCAATGTACAACATTTCATTTCACAAAGCTGAACTGTCTTGAAAAGTGTTAGTATAGTAAATAAAACAGGCTGTAAAAGTGCCAAGTGTTATGGCAAAACTTAATAAATACTACTCCCCCGTCCCATTTTATGTGAGGTAGTTTGAGCACAAAGTTTAAGAAAGAAAGGAAGACTTTTAAAATTTGTGGTCCAAAATGAATGATAGAAATTTGTGTGGCTGTAAATCATTTCATTAACGGTAAAATAAACATTATATAGTAGAATTGTTACTTAATATAGAAATGTGTCATTCTTTTTGGGACTGACTAAAAAGGAAAGCAAGTCGCATAAATTGGGACGGAGAAGTGAGACTTCCAGAAAATTTGATTCAAAGGAAGACAATGGATAACTGCAAAAATTCAAAAAGTGGATATAGGGATGGTAATTCAGCAGTGTAAGGACTTAAAATTTAGCAGGGCAGGGTGGCACTATTTGCCTCTGGCAACACTAATTCAGGGCTACATACCTATTATAATTCTATTAAGAATTAACAACAAATAGTTCTTGCTTTTATCCTCTTTGTCGTGAAAGCATTTGTGTCAAAGTTTCTATACAGATAAATGATAAATGCACAAAGATATGTACATTTTTGCCTTTTTGTAATGCCTCGGGTGGCTGCACGATAAAGAGTTCTGATCGTCAATCACATACTAACATGGATGGAAATTTTATTGGTACACCCTTTGTACAATATTGTTAAATGCAATATTCGAAGTACCTTACCTATAACTTGTGCAAAGGAACGAATTTCAGAGGGAAAAAAGGAGATAGTTTTAGCTCGCGATGTCCATCTAAAAACTTTATTGATGGCCCTTACTAATAGGGTCTCTTAAGCCACTAGCAATTTATTGAAGTGCTTCCTCTTTCAATTGTCTTTCTCAGCGATTTTTTACAGTAAGTGCATCCTCCTCAATGTGCAGGTTCCTGACATTGAAGGATCAAAGGAAGACCGATGTGAACTTACCAGAACTCCTTATGGGAGACTGTTTATTAATGAGGTCAGCATTAATGGAACTTCTAAATCCTCTTGAAATGAGAATTTCTGTTGCCGCTTTATGTTGAGTTCAAATGTTGTTTTGTAGGAGATAAATTCATACCTCGAATCTTTGTTTGAAATGATTGTTGCTCGGGGACCCAGTGTTGGGCTGAATGTATCATTGTCTCGCTTTGATTTCTTTCATGGTCATGTCTTTCTTGCCAGAGACTCTGGAAGACTTGGGATCTTGTAAGTTAACATGAACCCTTCACTGTCTTGAGCACACATGACAAAAATGGTGCTTCTGTTGCTCGAGTGTTCCACAGAAAGTTGTGCCCTAAGAACTCTTCGTTGTAAATGACCGAGCAAATACAATCAAATTTGCATCTAATTACTTGGCTAATCGGATATTTGGAAGGATATTTTTTCTTTCAACTGTTTCTTTTACTTTGGCAAATAATAAAGTGAACTAGGATAAGAGAAAACTAGAGAAGAAGACCGTTCACCAATTGGAAGAATATGATGGATGCTCATGTAACTGATTCAGTTGCATTTCTATTGCCTTAACTCAATCCATCTAAATAGCAGCAGGAAGATGGTAAAACACAGATAGTTGAATTGTAATGTTTCTGCTACAAGCAAAGATAAAAAGGCAATCTGATCGGGTTTCTGTGATTTTTGTCTGTTATTGTAAACTATAGTTGTTGTGTTTTCTTGAATATCTTTATCTTGTGTTATATATATCATATTCCGTTGTCGGGAACCTTAAGGACAAAAAGCATGTAGCGTCTAATTCAACTTGAATTGTCTACTTGTTCAAGACTTGAAGCTGTAGTATGCTTATTCTGCTATGCACAATAGTTCAACTATAAATCTTCAATTTCTTTTGCTTAATCTTCCAGTTCTAGACATAGCTATCATCTAGCAATAATACTTTTCAGTAAGATAATGGTTTAACAAGGTGGATAAATTCCACGATTAAAGTGAATCCTGTTGACAGATCCACAAGAGAGTGTGCGTTAATAAACTCGAATGAGTTTCTTCTTTGTTGAAGTAAAGTATTCTATGCAGTTGATCACTGGCTGCATGTTCTCAAAGGAATTGGAGCTTTTGCTGCTCTCTGCAGTCTCTGTTTTCCGCAAAAGACTGAGTCAGGGGTTTTTTGGTTTATGATTTGGTTTTCTTTATGGGGTTTAGTGTTGTAGTAGCTATCATTGTGAGTGCACTGAAGCTACCTGGAGACGTGCACTAGATTTCGGATATAGGGCAAAGAGCCATGGGTGGAAACCATTCATGGATCATCACTACTTTCTCTCAATGAGAACCAGATTGGTAAGATGGGGATCTGTTAGGTGTTTAGTTGTAGAAGTAGAATTCTCGTTCCTCCAGTTTGCTTAAGGAGTTAGACTTAGTAATTTATGGGATTGAGGGACTTCACTTATTTTCAGCAGCCCAGTTTGGCTCTATCGGAAGTCCATATACACTAGATTATGTCGTTGAGGAAGGTTAACATTCTATCCACTGTGTTTTGACATCTTCTAGTCTATACCAAAAATCCAAAAAAGAGATACAACCATGATTCAGAGTATGAGTGTTTTCACATATGCTCTAAAAAACATCTTTGGTTTCTTTTCTTCCACATCTCTCATCAAATACAGTCAAGGATCGTATTCAAGATTCTTCTAATCCTGTAATCCGAATTCCGAAATACAAGACCTCTTGTTTGTTAGCTGGTCAGAGGCAGCTCTTAAAAGATACTCTGTATTTAATTAAATATGATAAGGAGATCCTCTTGATTGTTAGCTTGTTAAGAAGTAGAGAAGGTAAGAAATTCCATTTATCCTGTAATCCAAAATACAAGATTACCCATTGTCCCATTTCAATTTGAACCTTCCTCCAACCAGTCATACCCTCTCTACTTTGTCGACCGTAAGATGGATGTGGATGTTTCTTCAATTTTGTTTCGTCCTCACAAACTATTTTTTTGTTTTCTATATTTGTTTCTATTTCTGCTAATATTTTTCATTTTCTTTTTGTGTGGTGGTTCATCATAAATTGATTAGTTTTGCACTGGTTGTGAGCCTGCTGCAACCCTACTCCTTTATCTGAGATGGGGATGGTAATAGAAGGAACTTGTCTTGAAAGACCTACAATCTCTTAGAATCCATGTAGACATAGCAAAATAGTTGGCCACAATAAAGTAAAAAGATCTATATAGGCGATACCAATTAGTTCGGAATATGTTTAGCCATTTTAATACATTTACTTTAGGTTTCACTAGGAATCTGTTGATCTTGTCAGAGATTTGTATATCAGTAGGAAATATAGGAACTTGTGCTTTCAATTTTTATTTTGTATTTTATTGGTTCAAGATAAATGGGTGATATGATCAATGAAGATTCATATAGTGATCCCAACTTGCTTATGATTTAGATGCAAGTTGTTTGTTGTCGTCTTGTGTGTGTGTGTGTGATGCTCGTGAGGTTAAAAGGTGCAAACACTTTTCAGGTTCCATGCTAAGGAGTATCCAGCATATGATAAGGAAGTCTTCCCTTGCAACATGGGCTACTGCCAAATAGGTAGGTCTGTCTGCATCTTGACCACTTCCTGTGAGATCCACTGAATGTTCAGAATTGGATTTTCTGAAACTTTATTTACCATCAGCGGTCTTCAATCCATCAGCGTATTAGGACAATAATGATGTTCTTTATACTCATCTTAGGTTTTATTGTTCTCAGGAACTAATGTTTCTTATGACGATTCAATGAATTTGCGTAACATATTGTGGCTATCTCCATTAGCTAGCAACTCCTCAAATGAATGGTTAGCACCAGGTAGGCGTCTTTGATGTTCTCAAATTACACTTATAGTGGAATGCTTCCTAGTGCAGTGTACTTTACTGCACGGACCATATCAAAGATGTGGAAGCATCTCTACGACTTGCATTTTCTTATTTCTTTTTGTCTTTTTTTTTTCTTTGGGTGGGTGGGGATAAAGAGCCCATTATGTTTGTAGAATCTAATGGAGTTCATCAACTATGCCTCAATCCCAAGTTAATTAGATCAGCTTACTTACAAATTACAGTTAATAGCTGCAGAAATGCAACTATAGTTTGGAGTTTAATGTGTTACCAAGATTCTTGAGAAATTTATGGGGCTGTTAATGAACACTGTTCTGGCATGTATCACTGGGATAAGAGCTTTCACACATCACCCAGATTTCCTCTTGATATTCCCCTTTGACAAACAAACTCACAGTGAGGAACTTCCTTTGGCTTTGTTTTTTAATAATAAAACCTTCGAGTTCTCTTTGGATAAAGTAGCGTAAATAGGGACATGATGCTGTTGAATTTCTAAAGAAAGGTGATCCTATTGCTACAACTAAGGTAGGGGTAAGGTCTGCGTACATCCCACCTCCCCAGACCCCACTTGTAGGATTACATTGGGTAAGTTGTTATCTTTATTAGCAGAGTTCCACGTCTCTTTTTAGCTTTCCCGTATGTTTGTCCATGTTTCTCAAGTATTATTTCGCAGTATCTTGACAATATTCTTCTCCAACTCTGAAGCCACATAGAACTGAGGAACAAGTTGGCTGTTAAATACTTGTCTTCATAAGTAACTATAAACTGAACATGGCTTGTCTTCAAGAAAATAGAGTCACTTTATTAATACAGTAAGGTTGCTAAAAGTTGCTAAAAGTTGTGAGAGATATTATGGAGCACAAAAATAAGTTGTCATGAATGTGTTATTGTCGTCGGTTTCTTAAAGAAATATGTATCCTTGAGTTTAGCTCCTAAACTAACTTTTTTCTGTGGATCCCTTCCACAAATTCACGTTATTAATTTCCTGTTGTTTTGATGACATGTTGGTAGAATTTCTTTCTAACTCTCTGGACTATCAGTGAAGTGTCTTCCTGTTTAAAGACATGGTTGACACTACATTCAATTTGTCTTGCAATGTTAGTAAAAGTTTAGTCGTAACGAGTTTGTGTAACTTTTTGATTTGTGGACAATCAATGAGATCTTCAATGACTTAGATAAAGCCCCTGCCAATTGGGCGGTATGACAATCACCTTTTTTTCTGGTGAGTGACAATTTAGTACTCTTGAGGGGAGGGGCCAGGGAGATTGTGGGGTCGGCAGAGGCAAATTTTTGGTTCAGTTGAAATGATGGGAAATGATAAAGATGGATAGTATCATTTTGAAAAAGGTTTTCATTTTTTTGGGCTTCAAGTAAAACACTGCTCAAGTAACTTAAAGTACCTAGTACAAACTACAAAATGACAAATCCAATCTATTAGGATAACCGTGAACATCCTGATGATCTGTAGGAATGAATTAATCGTGAAGAGATAGAGAGAGGAACCAATTTTCTCTCGCAGATAAAAAAGGTTACAAGTTTCCTGTTTGATTACCTTGTGACTTCTGATGTAGAGAATTTCATGTTGACAGCAGCAGGGATGGCTCAATGCCTTTAAAAATGAGGCATCCGCCTTAGTCCCAAAATTTGAGACCCCGTTTTTTTAAAAGTAATAATAGAATTATTGCAAGTATTTTTTAACAAAAAATAAATTATATAGTGTCTTTCTTATATTGTTTCGAAACATTAAGGAATGTATCTTTCTTTTTTGTCCGTTTTTAAATTTAACTTCCATATGACGTGTTCATTAAAAAGAACAAATAACTTTGGATTTCAAAAATAAAAGCTAGGTTTTGGCAACTAATTACCGCAACTGGACAGGAGTCTTAGTTGTCCTGGATGCACGTCCAACTGGAGTCATATACAAGGATCTCATACCCAAGTATGTTCAAATTGCCAGGACCCTGTATGAAGGTTTGAATTTTATTTAAATTTGAATCAACAATTCAAAGTTAACCTTATTATGAAAACTTTGGAAACGTTTTCTGATACAATCATTTGCTGTTCGCCAGATGATTTTGGGGACGTTGCTTTTGATGTTAACTACCTAAACACAGGAGGTGAACCACCTAAGTTTCAAATTTTCATTTGCTGACCTCTTTGGAAAGGTTTGACTGTCAATTTGCAGTTTCACGAAGTGAGAATCCATATACTCTATAGATATTGCTTATCAATGTCATGTAATTTCTCTGCCCGAATCGAAATGCATCTTTGAAATATTTACTTGCAGGCACTACTCTCAGTATTTGATTCTAGCGCATTCAAGTGGATGGTTGTTTGGAAAAGGATTTGTTTGACGGAGATATTACTATTGGAATCGCGAGTCTTTAGTCATTTAGTTTGTGAGGGGAAATCCTTATGACATATATCCTCTCTTGATTATACTGTGAATCTTGGACAATGAAACCATGATTGAACTGTGGGATGTAGAGTAGGATTTGTGGGTTCATAGAAACCCAATAGCTTTTGTTTATTCCACGTTTATATGATAAGAAATCCATTAAACATTTAATATTTAATTGTAAACTCAGTTATTACTCTACATTAGTTTGAGGTTGCTTATGAACTTGTATGTATCTGCTTTTGTGATCGAATTTTGTATCTCAAAGGCGTCATTACTCGAAAGGGTTCATACTCTACGTTGTCTCTTAGCTATTGTGGCCTTACGGTAGTATAAGTAGCTCTTAGCTATTGTGAACTAATTTAGGCCTTACGGTAATGTAAGTAAAGGAAAAAGAAAATGAACTTTCTTAAATTTTAAGCAATGAGATTGTTAAATCGAGTCCGGAGCCTAAAGGGCAAAAAAAATTGTCAAAAATTTCAAAAGGGCACATCACTTTTTTTTTTAACCAAAAGGGCAAAATTGCTGCTGACGCAGCGATTTTCCTCTGACAAAATGAAAAAATCGCTGCCCAAGCAGCAATTTCGTCTAAAATTAAAAAAAAAAAATTTAATTAAAAATCGCTGCTGTGGCAGCGATTTTGTAAAAATTTTTTTTTTTTTTTTTTT
>JAJOOS010003703.1:0-27272 GCA_029582725.1 Solanum chiquidenum
TGTAAAGTCTACATAATTTTCTTTTGTCACATGTCAAAACGGTAACAATGTATATTTTAGAATGTTAATCCAAAGTAATTTTTTGTCTTCCAAATTAAAGAAATTAAGAGACGTTAGAAACACTTATTAAAGAGAAATAAGTACAACATACTCAAAGAAATGATAAAATTAATTTATTAGGACCAGATTATATTGATTAAGAACCATTGGTTTTCACTTGTTATAATTATAAAGATGATTATACTTATGAGCATTTTAGATAGGCATTAGTGAACTAATGACTAATCAATAACATGTTTAACTCTTTGTCTTGTAAAGATCTTAACCTTTTTCTTGAAACTTTGTTTGTGAGTTGGACAACACCAATTTTACTAGTCACTAAATAATTTTTTTCAGTATTATGTATCAACTTATGTTGTATCGTTCAAATTTGAGAGTTGAACAAAGTGTTCTGTCGTGATTTATTTTATATTATGATTTTACGAATGAATTTTCTTTATTACAAAACTAATTTATAGACTTTGGTACAATAAGATAAAATTTTAGTGATCATTCATGAAATAACTCTATTATATCAAGCACATCATGATCAAGCTAAGGCAGCTTCAATTCAAAGGATCTTGATTGCCAACATTTTCCATTAATGAATGAAAAGTTAAAAATTATGATGGGATTAATTCATACTTTTTGGATATTTGGTTTGAATTTTGGATTGGATATCAAATATAGTACTATGGTGTTCGTTTTGGATATTCCATTTTTTTAAAAAAATTATGCCTTATATTTAGTTTTACTCGTATCATATGTGTCCAAGATCCATTAAATTAATATTCTAACGCTTATCATTCCTCAATCCTTGTTAATTGTAGGAAGTTATATATTTTAGGGATAATGGTCTGAAAAATATTTCAATTTTGGTCGGATTTGCTGTTGCGATACTAAACTTTCATGAGGACCTTTTACCTCCCTACACTATTTAATACCGTATTTTAAACATATATATTTGCCCACGTGGACATAAAAAATAATGTAAAATTATAAATAATAATGTGTCCACGTGGGCACATATATACCTTTAAAATACACTATTAAATTGTTCAGGGGGTAAAAAATATGGTATTAAATAGTCTAGGGAGGTAATAGGTCCTTATGAAAGTTTAGTATAGCAACAACAAATCCGACCAAAGTTGGGGTATTTTTCAGACTCTTATCCCTATATTTTATGTAGCAAACTATAATGTGAATTAAGATTGTTAACTCTTATGGTCTGTCTTAAAGACTCATATGTAAAAATTAAAATATCTAAGCCGATTAATTCAAAATCGAACTTAAAAATTCAATCTGATATGAATTTAATTGGATTTGGATAGTAATTTCATCAATTCGAAAATCAAAAATTGAATTGGACTTAATTTTTTAACTGAAAGGCGTTCAACTAATCATCCTTCAATCAATGTAGCTCCCATGTTAGCTGCGAATAATCATTCGACTTTCAGAAAAGAGTAGAAGAATAGGTATGTAGCTCCTTCAACCAAATTATATGTGCACTATGTTCCAATAACTAAGAGGAAACCTTTGGAGCAATAATAAAAATATCTTGCGTATAATTTATATGTCACTAATCCAAATTGTAAAAGCACATCAATTAATATTTATATTAGAATAGACTGTTTATATTATATTTTTAAGGTGCAATTCTTTCTTGAATCGACGTCTTAGTTTTGAAGACACTCATTGCTCATATGTGTTGCACATGTTAGAGACCTAGAAATTCACAAAAAGGGAATGATATATGTAGGGGTCCCCAACTTTGTACAACAAAAAAACATGAAATATTTTTTTCCCCCAAAAAAAACCTTTTTTTATCCTAACAAATAGGAATTATTTGTTTTTTTCCTTGAAAAAAAGTTTCTTGTTTTCACTTTCTTGATTTTATTTTTGAACCTTATATCATAAAATGTAAGACAGATTGATGAAATTAGGTAGCGTTGAATGCGGAGAGATACGTTAATTGTTGTCCATTTATTCTTTCTTATCTAAATGTCAATGCATTCTTTACTTTCTGACAATTTATAGTTAGAAATCAAAGGTGCATTTCGAGATCCCGATTAATTTAAATTTGTATCTTGTCAGTATGACTCATTAAAAATGAGGCATTTCATATCTTAATTTTTTCATTTTCAGGATTCGAATTTATAACCTTTGGTTAAGAATTGAAAAGTTCTACTATTCATCTCGATTCGGCACAACATTGCTAAAATAAATAAAGGAAAATTAACTAAAATAGTTATCCACCAAATTGATTAAACTAAAAATAGCCAACATATGTTATAACATGTGTATGATTGTGTATAATCTATGTATACAGGCTAGAAAAAATAAACAGATTGTTTGTAAACCTCGTAACCTGAGTATATATTATTGTATAGTTAGCTTGAGATCATTGGAAAAAAATTGTAAACGTTAAATCCTTGAATCCACCTCCTCATTAAATAACAATGGTTAAATATCTATATATTGTGGATTGGACTAGTTTGTGTTTTACTTAATGAGCATACACATGATTTTTTGTCAAATGAGTTTAATTATAAATGTACTTTTTTTGTTGAGACAAATTAAAGGAAGCCCTAAGCACATGATTTTTTGTAAGTGACTTTTATGTAATAAACAAACATGATTTTCCAAGCACATGGAAGAACCTTAACACCCCATACACATATAGACGTATAGTGAAGTCAAAATAAGTTCGAATTTCGAAATATAAAAAAACTAAACGCATAAAAATATTCAAAGGTTCAATATAACGACTATGATAAGGGAGAACATTTACCCTAAAGGGGTGATTCTTCAACAAAAGCAATTCTCTTTCCCGCCTAGTCTTTCCTAGTATCAATATCTTTTCCGGTCTCCGTTGAAAAGCCAGAATTAGTTCAAGTGAACTAGTGACGCAAAATAAATTAAAAATAATATTAATTTTCAAATATCATTGTACACTCTGAAAACAAATATTATTTTTTTCAAATTTCATAATTTTCATGGTCAAACGAGGTCTTTCACAAACATATAAGCTTGTGGATTTCAATATAATTTCCAATTTAGCCCTTGTCATCAAATAAGTAATTAAACGAAAATGACATTAGTTATTAAGAAGACAAACATGAGAAGGAAAATTAAAATTTACAAATCCTTACAATGTTTTAATTTCATAAACATGATTTTAATTTAAAGAGTATATACCCCAATAATTAAACTAGTGATTAACTTTAAACAGAAAAAGGCTAGATAGAAAAACAAAATTTATTTTTTTTAAAAAGCAAAAGGGCCCAACCGGGTTCGAACCGGTGACCTCTTGATCTGCAGTCAAATGCTCTACCACTGAGCTATGGACCCCTTGTTGTTAAAGTATTTCCTCCCTCTCAATTAATATGATACACTTTACCTTTTAGTCGGTGCAAAAAATGACACATTTTCGTATTTGACAAATGTTTAGTAACATTATCAAGATTTTATTATGTTAGGTTTTACTTATTTGACAAAAAAATCCACAAAATGAACATTCAGGTGTTGCCCTGATGTTATCTTCGTTGAGTTGTACCTGATCGGACCTTGATTATTATGTGTCATCTTTTAATTTGTTCATCTATCATTCAATTTTTATTTAGACCTATACAATTGATATCTCCATAAACTTCTAATATTTCTCGATATAATTCTATAAATAAATGTATTTAAAAACCATGTTGAGTAGACTTGAAGAAATAAGAATAGCTTACTTGCTCTCTTTAACATTTTTTTATCTTTTATCTTACAATATTGTTATTGTTTAAGGATTATTTTATGATTTGAATTATCTTTTTCATCTTAATTTATGTGACATATTTTTCTTTTCCCATTCGTCCCCAAAACAATCTTACAATTCATAATTATAATAACTTAAAAGTTCTCATTTTATCTTTAATGAAATAATTTATAATCATATAAATATAAATTCTTTACTTCAGATCACAAATTTTAAAAGTCTTTCATTTTTTAACTCTGTGTCATTTCTAACAGTATCACACATATTGAGACGGAGAAAGTACATTTAAGCAATTTTTGACAGTCTAGTGTCTACAACTTCTACATTTTAAAGCCCATATCAATTGTGGAGGAGTTTAACATTCTATTTGATTATAGATTTTGAAAGCTTTTGTTTATAAAAATAAAAAAGTTAAATATTATTGTCCATGGAATTTGGTCTAACTTTTCAAATATTCTGAACATTTTTTTTCAAGATACCAGCTTTTTGGGTGAAAAATTCTCTTACAAAATTTATTTTTTTTCTAAGTAAGACGCATGTCTAAATAAAAATTTAAATTTCAAAAACTATTTCGAACACAACTTCAAAGGGATAACAATTCAAGAATTAAATACAACATTATGTTCCTCCATTTGGGTATGGATACTAATTAATCCCAAAAATTATTTTGTTATTAAAATTCATGAATTTTGTTATCACATAAAAGTGGTGGAATAGCTAATCTCATAGGATAACAATGACATCCCATTTTGTCTGTTCCATCTCGACAATCAAACGATCCCTATTCCACAAATTACTCCAAATAATTGATACCTAAAAATATATTTCTTTTACATTTTTCTTATATGTATATATTTTATATTTTCCATCCATCTCTAGAGATTAATCTCTCCTTTGTTTGTTTCTCATTCAATATTCGATATTCGCTTCGAAATTTGACTAATTCAAATCTGTGTCTGAAAAATCTCACTTTAAAATAAAAACACTCCATACAATAACAACAACAACAACAATAACATATCTAGTAAAATCAATACTCCACTAGTAGGATTTAAAGAAAATAAAATATACATAATAACATAAACTTTACTATTATCTCGTGGAGATAGAGAGACCGTTTGACTTGAATGTAAGTATTATTTTGAGAGGGACCTAAGAGCTTTTTTCATCATGGTTTAAGAATTAGGACCACATCTTTTATCTTTAAGGGCCTAAAATTGCCATCAAATAGTAGGGGTCCAATGTCTATTGAAAATGATTGAACAAAACCCAATATACCCTTGCTTTTCATATGCACTTTGGGCCGCTCAAATTGATCGATTCAAAAACATAAAAGTATTCTAATTTTTCGAGTTTCATTTATTAACTATCAAATGTGTGATATTTCATTCGAATTGTCATTAATTATTTATCAAAATCATCTTAACTATCATTAACTTTTTATCAAAAAATATACCTCAACTATCAATTGTTTCCAAAACATATGTGAACCGTCATTATGTTATCGAAGTTATTTTTTTTAGAGAGAACTAATGAAAACACCCATGAACTTGATACAAATTATCAATTATATTCCCAAACTATTAACAGCCTTAAAAACGATCATCTACTTAACTAACTTAAGTTAGGTACACATCAATCTGTTAAATGACATAGCAAGTGGACTCAAACCCGTGTAAGAGCATGTGACTCTTAATAAAAAGTTTTGAGAGGTTTTGAAAACACTCTAAACTTAGCAAAATTGTAAGGGTGTATTTCACTGATGTTGCAAGATCGGTAATATATTTAAATTCAATTAATCAAGTAAAATGCTTATTTTTAAGGCTGTCAATAATTCAAAAAATGACTAGATTCTTTTAACTGATTCCACAAGGAAAATATCATTTTCTTAGAAACATTCCAAATGTATATTATATTTTTTATTAAAAATATATATGTTTTAAAAGGTACACAAATAAAATGGTTTCATCTAATAGTTAGTCAAAGTTCCTCAATTTTTGAAGTGAAAACGGAAAATGTTGTCCTTCTATAAGAGAATATTAATATATATATAAAAATATGAAATTCATAACTAATATGTCACTAAATAGCCTAAAATGAACATGAGTTTTTTAATATTCCATAATTAAATAAGATTAACAATAGTTTTACTATTAGTGTACATGGATTTCTTTTTCTTCACATATCTAACTCAAGTGACAAAAAAAGTAATAATAATTAATCTACCACTAAGTTTAAATTAAACTAGAAATAGAATTCAAAATATATACAAAGCACTTCAGTAACTTGTCATTAAAACATCACAATTCTTCACAAAATCCTATAAATTAATTAATCATGCAAAGAGGCCACTAATGCATGAAATTTTTTTCTTCACATATCCAACTCATGTGACAAATTAATAAAGATTAATTAAGAATTAAACTTAGAAGTTAATCTAGAAAATAATTTTTTCTTTTAATAAAAAACACTTGTCATTAACCCTCCCTAAAACATTTTGAATCTAGTTAGAGAAGAAGGAATTAAACTATTGTCATCAAGCTAGACAACTAAAAAAATCAAAATTATTGGACAAATTTAAATAAATAGGAAAATAAAGATCAATTTAGCATTATAACTTGAAATTAAACAACAAATAGACATTAACAAAATAATATAAACAGAAATAGACAAAAAAATAAAATACAAAACACTTCATTAACTTGTCATTAAGCCTCCTTACAACATTTTGAATCTATCTAGATGAGAATTAAACTTGTCATCAAGCTAATCATCTAAAAACATTAAAATTCTTGAAATACTTTTAAAGAGTAATTAAGATTAATCTACCATTAAGTTGATTAAACTAAAATTAAACAAAAATAATATACAAAACACTTCCTTAACTTTTTCATTAGTCCTCCTTACATCATTTTCAAAACTAGCTAATTAAACTAGTTAGCAACTAACCATCTAAAAACATAAAAATTCTTATATTTTTTTTGGGGGGGGGGGGAGAGGGGTTAAGTGATGATAAATATTACTAACAAAAAAAACCAAAGTTACCATTATCAAAGTTAAGTGCATAACTTAAAGGATCATAATGAAAACTCAACTTGTTGTTCCTCTTCTTGTTCTTCTTTTGATTCAAGAATTCACTTCTCAATTTCAAGAAAATGTTCCTCAACTTCTTTTTCCTATACAAAAATACCAATCTTGAGTTGCAACACATCTCAACTACAAACCCCATCTCTAGAAAAAAAGAAGATTTTTTTTTAAATTTAAGAAAAGGTAATGTGTACAATGGAGTAATAAAGAAGAGATAAATAGGGAGAATTTTGTGGTTTGGTTTTTTGTGGATGTATTTTAGGGTCTGTTTGGCTTACAATGTAAGATAGGGAGCAGAGTATTGAGACAGAGTTGTAGCTATTTGAGTGACTAAAGTATTGTCAAATGTCTATCATATGGTATACTATGAAAAGTGTTTTTGTTTTTTTTGGATTTGGGGTTATTTGGGTTGTAAGAAGGTTCTTTCTTTACTTTATTGCCTTTTGGTAAAAAGGGGTTTAGATTTTGTGTACTAGTGATAGTTTTCGTGTATCTTGATTAATTTTATTTGAGATTTTTTTTTTATTTGACTTGATTAGATATTTGAGAAAAAAATTAAGATTGTGTTTTAAAATAATTGTTAGATATTTATGTGGTTGAAAAATATTTTATCAAGGGTTTAAATTTTGTGCATTAATGATAGCTTTTGTGTTTTTTGACTAATTTTGTCTGCGGTGTTTTTTTTGTTTCATTTTATGTGAGACGGTGTTACTTAATATAATATTTAAGAAAATAATGAAGATCTTTGAAAAATATATGTTTTAAAATAGTTGTTAGATATTTATGTGATTACAAATCAATTTATTAAGAGTTTAGATTTTGTGTAATAATGATAACTTTAATGTATTTTAACTAAAAAATTTATGTTACCTTTTGTGCATTTAACTAATTTCTTATGTTAGCTTTCATGTATTTTGACTAATTTTATATACTAGCTTTTGTGTATTTTAACTAATTTGTTGAGGTATATGTGAATTTTCTATTAATATAGATATCGAGGAATCATGTCCATCAAAATTTAATTAGATGAGAAAAAAAAACAAACATTTTTATTACTGTTGAAATTTGAACATGAAATCTTATAGTATACTTTATTAAATCACTAGGATATACTCTAATGCAAAATCCTCTCACGATTTGATCGCTTAAAAGATAACATATGGCAAATATCTATTGATAACCTAGAATAAATGAATAGTTGTTGTAATATAAAGAATAAAGTAATTAATAATTTGCTATAACTTAATAAATTGCATTCTTAATTTTAATTTTTTTTACATGATAATATATTTATAACTAACCAAATCTTTTAAAGAATTCATATTTTTTATAATATTAAAGAGGAATAATAAACTTTTGAGAAGAAAATGATGAATTAGTCACAAAAATCATAAAACATCTAATCCCCAAAGATTTGATAGTATAACATCTTTGCTTTATTGAAAATTGCAAGAACCTTACATGTTATAGTTGTTAGTATCAATTATTATGTTCTTTGGTTGAAGTGTGAGATATGTTTCAACAAAATTTATTAACTCAATAATTAATAATTTTATTCTAAAGCATAACTAGTATTTATGCGCTTCATATTAGCTTAAAGTTAACTCTTAGAAATATAGTCATCTTTGCCCCTCACGTCAATACTAATATAATTACTATAACTCAACTTCAGACTAACTTATGTCGATTATATAAATCATCACTAATCATATAAAAAATAAATTATATTTTTAATTAGAAATCTTTTGAAAACCAATCTATTTTCTAGTCATTTTCAAAACTAGGGTATAGGGGTAGAGGGGTGGGGTGGGGGGTTGTTATGGTCACATGGTCTTTGGTCAAGATTACAATATTATAGTAAAATGTACAACAAGATATTGAAGTTTGATTGGATAGGCTATATACATGTGGATTCTGTTTCTGTTACTATTGACATATAGATAGATTCTTTATCTTTTCCTTACAACACTTTTAAGGTTTGTAAATTAAATAGTATTACTATTATTTAGATCACATAATTTGTACTTTAAACCCCTGAGATTTCTCACCTTGACATTAAGGTCACTAAAGATATTAAAAATTACAAAATACTTCCTCAAACAAGAACCACAAAGAGGAAATAAATCCTAAATCGATTACTTCTTCTGGTTCAATTTGTTAGGCTTGATTCGAAGTATGAAAATGAAAAGATCTTTTATTGATGAATACTCCTTGACAATGTTATTGAGTTTATGTGTTGTATTTGAACTTTGTATCATGTTCTCATCTTTCGCTATATTGAGATACTTTTATTTTATGCTATGGTTTATTTGAGCTCATGTGTTCTTTACTATTATCGAATTTGGTTCACTTAATGAGTAGTGTCACAATGAGTATTAGAATCATGTCAAATCTCGTTTTCTTTTAATTTATGTAATGTACATTAATTTGACATGGAGCTCGAAAAAAATAATAGAACTGGTAGATCATAACCATTCATAAATATTTATCTGAATATGAATCAATTCATTAAATTTAAATGAAAATTTTAAAATATAGAAAGATATAAAAAATATCATATAAATTGACATAAAGTTAGAAACAATAGAAAACTTTTGTTTTGATTTTACACCCGAGTAGTCATGACACTCCCTTAAGATCCGATTAAGTCAGAGTCACACCAAAATTTTCACTTTTGATGATAAAATAATGTTTATCAAAGACGATTTTATATTACGATACCATTTATTAATTAATATATTTGAACTTCGAATTATACAAAAAAAATAAGTACTCTATTTTATAAAAATAAGAATAAGATCAATATACATTCCATACTCCTAAATTCTCCTAATTTAATACCTGCATAAATTACGTTCGAACCCATTACCAAATGACCCCTTATGATTGAACTTGTTGCCAAATAAATATATAGGGGTCAAATGTATCAATCCCTATAGTTAACTAGGGAAGTAAAAGCTCATTATATAATTCTCTTGATTGTGACAAAATTGACAAAAAGAAGTGTAAATTATAGGGACCAATCTAAACAGAAAGAAAAATAGATAAGGTAGAAATGACAAGTAGTAGTATTTATTAGGGGTGTAGGGTGTTGGGGAGCTAAAATTCCATATAGTAAATGAGAACAGAATAGAACTGTGTGAATGTGAAATGTAAGATGTGAAAAAAGAAGGTATTAATCCTTGAGCCACTCCTTTTTCACAGTACTTTTAGCTTAGGAAGGAAAAATATGGAGAGATAGATTATTCGGAGTCTATATTAGAGCCTTGATTAAATTTGTATTGCGCATTGTAGGATCTATTTGGAAGGGACACTTCCAATATGATTTTCTTCATATTCAGGGCTCGACTCGGAGTTGTTTGGTTAAGGGTGAAATAGTCTCACCACTGCACCACAACCCATGTTGGTAAATAGAGAGATAAATAGTAATTCTTTTGTTTGTGATATTGTTTGATTTGATACATAAATTTTCTTTAAAAAAATAAAGTTTTTAAAAATTTATGATATGAAATAAGTAATAAATGATTGTATTACTATTAATTATTTTATTAAGAGTAAAATGAATATTTTAATATGTAATTGTTACTGAATATAAAAATATATTTTTTAACCGACTAAAACATAAAACGTATACTTAGTTTTGGATATAATTCTAAAACAATTTTAAAAGATATCATATGATGAATTTTTATATTTGAAATTATGTAACACATTATATTTTGAATAAGAATAAAATTGAAAAAAACCAACGGTTTCTTCATTTTATGTAACACCATATATTTTGAATAAAAATCACTTATTATGAATTGAAATGAGTACTATTTTCTAAAATAGCGTGTAAGAGAATTTCGAATAAATAATTTGAAATGGGAAGAATATGTCACAATAATTAAGTACCTTAATGTTTCATTTTTTAGTTTGATATTATATTCTCTTTAAAAAGGGAAAAAATTAAAATCTATAATTTAAAATAATTTTTAAATATTTATATGTTTATAAATTCAAAGTCAAATATGGGATGGAGGGAGGGAGTACTGTTATTCAAAAGACAAAATATATTATTGACTTTTACACTCCCAACACCATAACATAAATTGAAATAAAAAAACATACAAATAAATATACAGAAAAAATGTATTTTTCTCTTATATTTATACAACAAAACAACAAGAGAATCACATTTTTCGTTATTTTTAAAAATATAATTAAAATAATAAAATAAAAATAAATAAAATAGAATTTTGGGTGGGGGTGGGGTAGGTGCCGTGCGTGTGGGGGCAGAGATAATGTCGGGGCAACCCTCTGGCCTAAGCAATTCGTATACATCTAGTCAAGTCCCTTTCACCTTTTCTTTTTTTTTTCAATTTTTCGAGTTATTTTTGGGTGAAGTTTTATTATACGTTTGGTTAAAAAAAATTGAAAAGATATTTGACTTTTAAAAGAATATAATATATATACACAATATCTAAAAGTTATTAAAAATATTTATAAGTTTGTATTATCATTTCATAATAAATATGTTTCATGAAAAGTCATGAATAAGGATACAATTAATATGAATTTGAAAAAATAATACCATTGATTTATATACAAAAAAAAGAAGTTACTATTTGACTTTTAATTGAAAGTAAATTCGGTCTGTATAAATTTTGTACATTGAACTAGGACTGAAATTCAGTCCAAAACTGTAAATGTTAGGATTTTTTATAAAATATAAAAGTTTGGGATAATCTTTAAATTTTTAAAAATTCTCAAATACTAAAATTTGGCATGAGTACTAATTTTTCTAGTATTTGAGAACTTGGTATGTTTGTCAAATAGTGACGACTATTTCCCATATTTTTCATAAATATAGTTGGGAATATTGGAACCAAACAACACTTTGTTTGGACATACGATTTCATCACGTGATTTCAAATCATGAGATGAGATCTCAATTCTCCAAAAAAATAATTTGCGAATGTCATATCATAATTTTACGGAGTATTAGCATGGTGGTATAGTTACTAATGAACTTTTATTTATTTGATAAGATTATATAAAAATAATTGGGTAATTTTGATAACTTTCACAACTTATGAAAATTTTATATTTATAAGCAAAAAATACAACTTAAAAATCTAAATTGCATGTCCCAACAAAACTTTAACTTCATCTCACATAATTTTAAATTTATATTAAAATTCAATTACTCAAATTTATATTTACATCTGATAAATTTATTTATAACAATAACATTTCAAATTTAATTTTCTTTCTTCTCAAAAGTTTTGATAAAAGAATCCTCATTTTTCCTATCACAATTTATATTGACGTTGTTTTAATTAATATTATAACAAGAATAATTTGGAGTTCTCTTGATACAAGGAATAATAATAATAACTACAACAATTTTTTATGTCCAAATATACATTTTTTTCCCGCTTGATGTCCAAAGTCCATATTGAAGCTCCGACTAAATCCAGATCGTGTACTGCAGAGCTCATTCGAGGGTGGCGCTCCCAACATGATTTTATCCATACTCAGGGCTCGAACCCGAGACCTCCGATTAAGGATGAAACACTCCTACCAGTATATCATAACCCATGTTGGTAAATATAAATTTAATTTTAATGGTGGAATAACTATCTTCTTGACAAAATCTAACAATACCTAAAGGTTTCTAGAGGTACATAGAGAGGAGAAAAAAACAGCAATGATCTGAACATCATGTGATACATGATTAATTCTAGCAATTAATGTAACCTATACAACCTATGTATATAGATTATGAATTTGAGTCCAAAAAATAATTAATGATTTCTTTATTTATTTTACTTTTATTTGATTTAATTTTTAGAAAGTAAGAAGAATTTTTAAATAATTATTCAGTGAAATCCCGTTATGTAGGATTTGAAAAGGGTAGAGTGTACGCAGATTTTGCCTTTAAGATTGTTTTCGAATTGGCCTGTGGGCTCAAGCGCATCAAACTCATATAAAGAAAGAAGAAAACAAATGAAGAAAACATATCAGTGTTAATTGTCAAGTCTACGAAAAATAACAATAACAACAATGATAATCGAAATACAATAAACAACATATGGCCAAAACTAGTTAGTACTACGACAGACACTAACAAGCATAAACCTACACAAAGCAAGAAAGCATGCTACCCAGGGGCAGAGCCAACATACATTATTCAGGGGTTCGGAACCCCCTCGACGAAAAATATTACTGCTTATACATGGTTAACTACATATATATATATATGTAGTAGATGTTGAACCTCCGTCGGTTAGTTCCTCTATTTATTTTTTCAGATTTTGAACCCCTTGTTAAAAATCGTAACTATGCCACTGATGCTATCCCTACCAACCTTTTACTAATACACGATCTCCTCTTCTTCATATCTAGAGTTCATCAATAATATAAAGTTGTGTAATGTCCTATCTAATCACGTCTTCCCGATACTATCTCAATTTTACAGTGTTAAATATGTCATATAAAAAAACTAAAATTAAAAAGTTACAAAAAAAGACTAAAAAGAAAAGAAGTAAACAAACAAATTAATACAAAGAAAGTAACATTTATTCTAAAATAAATATCTACATTATCACATACTATTTGAAATGCGATCCTTCTCAAAATTTTACTAATGCAAAATATTTTATGCATCGATCCGCTCTTTTATTTTCAGAGGGAAGAAAAAGTGATATAATTATTTCAGAGAATCCTTTTGTGAAAATCGAGTTATTAACGGAAAAGGCAAAAAGTAGTCTGTAAAAATAAAAAAAAAGTACTACTTTTAATAGGCCCCTATATAGACATATATGAATTTTATTTAAAGCCTGCATTTTTTTGAACAGTTTTTTTTTTTTTCGCTGTCTTTCTGAAGAAGAGAATGACCATGAAAAGACATGTCAGAAATTGAATTATATAAGTTTTGTATTTTAATAGTTTAATCTTTTATTAAATTTTATTAGTAATAATTTATATATAATATAAAAATATAAATAAAAAGCTATTGAATTCGATCGAACAAGTCAACAAAACTCTAGCTTGTTTTTTATTTGTAATGTTATTATAATGCATAATATTATAGGAATTGACATGGTAGACGAATGAGATTGATATGGATTGTAATGGGATGGTTAGGATTTTAATATTTCATGGTTACAAATTTTGAGTTTAAGCTTCTGAAAATGAATTAAATGTTGAAGTGTGTGACCATCTCATCTAAAAGCTTAAGCTATTAGAGAGAGCACACTTTTATTATTATATTCTCAACACGCCCCCTCACGTGCGGACCTGATTTTTTTCATGGGCCAAGCACGTGAAATTTTTTTTTTTTTTAATTTGGGTTGGCGGTGAGATTCGATCTCAGGACCTCTGCCTGCTCTGATACCATGTTGAAGTGTGTGACCATCTCATCTAAAAGCTTAAGCTATTAGAGAGAGCACACTTTTATTATTATATTCTCAACATTAAAGTTACTCTATTCATTTCAATTTATATGACACACATTTTTTTAGTCGGAATTTTTTTTGACAAGTTTTAATATTTGGTAATATTTTACTTTAAAATATTTATTTTACCTTTGAGAAAATAATTTGTATTCATAATAGTATATGACTTATTTTAACCCACAAATTTCAAAATCTTTTCTTTCTTAAACTCTATGTCAAGTCAGATAACATAATAATATAAATCGAGACGGAAAAAACATGCGTAACAAATTCTCAACCAATAGAATTTGAATAGTTTAGATGGTAGCATAGATGAATATAATTTCTAAAAGTTATGATGAAGTGATAATTAACTCGCTGAAAAATCGATCAAGGTAATAAAAATATTTTACAATGACCCACTTTCTTATAGCTTTGTAATTCATGAATGCAGGTTCTTGATGAAAAGACTCGAAATAATTGTAAGTTACGGAACAAAGTTGCAGATCTTCTAGCAAAGGAAGAATCAAGGAAATAAACACACATCTTTAAAAAAAATACTTTTGAGTGTCAAAATTTGACCAACAATAATAGTAATAATCAAGTTACATATTTTATTTAGTTTTTGAATTTATCTAATCTATTTTTTGATAGCCACTATTGAGAAAAATAATTTGAACACACAAAAGCAAGAGTTATAAATTAACCAAAGTTTTAATAAATGTTGTGATGAATCAATCACCATATTATTCTAACAGATAAAAAACAGATGGATGTGAAAGTGATAGTCTCATATCATTAAAAAACTTAGAGATAATATCCAAATGTTTTTTTCTTTTGACCAATAGGTCTTCAAACATATTGAATGACTTTTTTTTCCCACCTGATATTCGATATTTATTTTATGCCTCAATTTATCTGGAGTCGCACATCAAAATTGTACAAGGCACCTTACTTTGTAGACAACTATTTAACCTATAACAAATTTTGTAATCTTTTTTCATAACTACACCACTTTGAAATAAGACATGTTATATATCTAAAGTTTCATATGGTTGAAATTCAAACAAAATATCTGACATCCAAACATGTAAATGTCTGAAGTTGTTTCGAAGCACTACTTGTATAACATAAATGATAGTGTCAAAATCGAGTATATATACACTTATCAATTTGCATCGCATAATGCACATTAAAGGAAAAAACGTCCCCTACCATGTATCAAGGTCGTAAAATCTTATCCATCATGATTTTCCTTACATTTATTTCTTGAATAATAAATATCCTTTGTTATCTTGGACCATAATGCAAGGCACTTATTTAATTTTCCTATATGTACATGCTTGATTTTCTTGCAAGGCCATATTTTATACAAAATTTGCAACATTTTGATCCAACATCAATTAAAAAGGTAATATTCCAACCAAGAAAACACAATTTATTCTAAGAACTTTACAACAACACATTATCTTTACCTATTATAGCATGTAGCCTATCTTATTTTTCCTCCGTTACAACTTTCACATTGTAAAAAACCTTACCTGGGTAAATATCTCGAGTAACCTGATAATACTTTTTACAATGACGGTATATATAACTTAAAACTTGTGGACAGGTTCTCCCTGCATAATGAACTTCTAGCTTAAGATAAACTGTTGAGCATCACCAGATAATATAACGAAAATACCGGCGAACGATAGGAGTTTAGTCAAGCCAAAAGTATTATTATGGATAGCAAATAATCAGGACAGACATCTACTACTATGTCTTTGCAAGAGAAATCTGTTGCTACAAGCTATAGTTACTAACTGGTCTACATGTAGGGTTGATAAACTGTTGGCGTTCCGCTACCTGCATAATTGCCATAAGAACTTGCATTAATTCTCTCATCTGCTGTTGGCAATACGCCGCCTGAATAACTTGCATAACTGGATGATAGGGGAGCAGCTGAATAAGAACTTGTAGCGATTCCCTCGTCAGCTGGATAATAATATGATCTCTGCTCATAGGTTTGTTGGGGATATGTGGCTTGGCTTGGAGGTTGATAATCATAAGATGTACTGAGATAAGCGTACTTATCGAGCAATCCTGCATGAGGTGCTCTCTCAACAAGAACAGAGGGGACAAGTCTGCTTGGGTTATTAGCACCTGCTCTATCAATTAAAACAGATTGGGGCTGTATGCTAAGAACGTTTGGATGTCTGATAGATCCATGCGTTCCTCCAGTTACTCGAGGTCTCTTGAAATGCTGGTGTTTACCTGATCCAGAAGGTCTTTTCTTATCATTAGACCGGTCTTTGTCGTTAGAAATGGCTTTCTCCAACTGAGCAACCCTTCTCAGCAGTGGATCAAGTGGATATTCTGCTTCAAGCTTGTAATCTCGAATACACTGTACTATTGCCTTTACAGCTGCAAGTTCCTGCGTGTTTGCACTATATTTTGTAAGCAAGTTTGCAAATAAGAGATAAAATTGCCTCACTCCCCCCTTTTGCTTTTTGCCTCTATTTTTGCTTCTGATTCACAAATTACCAAGTAACAACTTGGACATGGTGATATTTTATTGTCGAACCTCAGAAAGAATTCGTATTCACAAGTTCACAAAATAAGAGATAAAGTGGGCGACACGAAGGCACCAAAAAATAGTTTTCTTTACATGATGTGCAGTATGCATGCTATAATAAGAATAGAGGAAAAGAGGCCAAAATCTAAAACCAGTGTTGTTGATAAGCAGTACGATTTTTATCATACTACCTAGGACGGTGACAGAGGCAATCCTGAGTTAGGAGTTAGAAGAAGATAGGGCAAAAAAAGAAAGTTTGCCTAGGGGTAGAGGGGCAGATCCATCATGCTTCGAACTGTACACCACTCGTCCTTGCAGATTATTTGATTATCAACAAAAAAGGAAGTCTGCTTAAGAACAACTCCATACATTTTTTGAATAATTTGGCATTAAAGAAATAGGAAACTGTTCCGAAGCAATGAAATCAATGTAACAACTATGTAGAAGTCTTCTTTTGTATTCCTGAACTTTTTTTTGGAGCAAGGAGAAAATATCTCTTTGCATAGATGATTTGGCCAACATAATAGATGTATTTTGATACTATTTAGATATTTTTAGACGCGGAATTCAGTGTTTTATTTCATGAAATTTCCATTGATTAACCAAAGATTATGAAAGGTAATATACATCATGTTCATGGTAACTTAAGGCCATTATTTTCTTAACTCTCAATATTAGATTACTTTTTTGTATTCTAAGGGCTACAATAGCCTTGAGTATGCATATTCCATATCCATATAATAAAACACAGGAGGATTAATACTTGTAATAATCAATGACTTCATCTACGTATATCATTGATCATTGGAAGTTAACTGTGCATGCATGCAACTCTATTGACAGACATTTATGCTACCAAACGGTCAAATTTAACAAATGCACAACAACCAAGGGACTAATGTGGCTAGCAGTACCTCTGCATTCCCCGAGTTACCTCCCTTCCCTTGTGCGTTTCGTCTCAAGTCCTTCAAATAGCCTTTCAGGAGGGGAACAAGGGGAAATCTTTCAGTCAGCTCGAAAGAATGAATAAAACGAGCGGCATCGATTTGCTTCTCACTATGAATCAATGCTTCAATGACACCTTCAAAGAAATAATAATATTATTAAACACCATAAACGGTTGCATACATTTCTAATGAAGTAAGATGGTTGAATCATTTTGAGAAGCAGCAGCTATTAGATGCTTCATTTGAACAATTCCTCGCAGAGTATACTATAAAGGTCCAAGATCATCCGGTGAAAAGAGCATCTCAAAAGAGATGATCTGTCTCCAGATTGCATCAGGTCAGTTAAAAAAAACCAACCTGGCATTTTGTGTGCTAAGCCAAGAGAACGGCAGAGCTCAGGTCCCTGCCTATTGTGAGCCACTGCAAGAACAAGCTTGCAGAGCTCTTCTTCATCAAACTCTGAAGCAATCCTAAAAGTTGCAAGGAGCTGCAAAAATGCCTCAGTTTCCAATGAAGCTTGATTGGCAGCATCAGTGCCAGCAGTAGCCAACTTAGGCTTCCATTCATCAGCAATGGCCTTGGCTTGCTGCTTAATTTCAGGGAACAGAAGGTGATCAGCACCTGGTTTAGCCTTTGCCAACAAGGAGGCCATGGCTTCCATACAAACAAGGCAGGCTTGGCGCAAGCTACAGATAGCATTTTTGCCTTTCTCATCTTGAGAGTTAGATTCATCATTAGAGTAGAAGAACTCAAGTGAAGCCAGTACCAAACGGCCTGGTTCAGTTGCACCATCAAGGGCAACAGAGAGTTCCTCAGAAATTGAGGTCATTTTCTTTTTACTCCCTATAATATAATGCAGAAGCCCTTTTGCATCCATCTGCTCACATAATTGTGTCAGTTCTGGTCGAGGTTTGACCTTGCCAGAAGCACCATCAGCATTTTCAGCAGCACTGCCTGAGGATTTTACCTCTGAGCCAATATGAAGTGCATTTGTTATACCAAGAGAGCTGCTTACCTCAATGTCTTTGCTGTCCTCTGCATCTGTATGCTCGAGAGATTCCACTTGATGATCTCCCCGTGCTGCAGCAATTGCAGACACCGCAGCATCTTTAAGTTCTTGCAAGTGATCCCACAATTTCTGTTCCCTAGCAGCAATATCTGCCTCTCGTGAAGCAATCAGCAGATGAGCATCAGATTCTTGTTCCTTAAAGGCCTTCTCTCTAATTTCCAGTTCCAAGGATTTTTTCACTACTGCAGCCTCCAGATTCCGGAAGTGTCCTACAATATCCTTGATTAAATCCTTATCTATGGAGGCATTTTCGTGAGATTCAAGATCATTTAATGCCTTCCCCAATTGTTCAATAAGGGATGGTACGTTACTGATCATCATTTGAAGATCCGTTTCAGCCATGGTCACTCAAATATCTGCAATATCAGGAGATCACAGAGTGCATTAAAGAAATGAATCAAAACTCAGTATACAATAAAACATCTCCTCAAGATCTGGGCACCATCATACAAACTCCTCACCCCAATCCCAAGAAGAACAAAAGGAAAGAATCCTCATCATGAAACCAAAATAGAGAAAAGAAATAATGGCTGAAGTATCATTAGGCTATATTGCTCAGACACTCAAAAAATGACGTTACACCTCTGTTGGATTCTAAAAAATGCACTACTTTTGGAGGACCTGACACATAACAGGCGATATACTCGAAGAACTAGAACAAAATAGTCATTAGGCCCTTTTGGCATGTGCAATAGCAATAGTACGCAAATTAAGATGATATTTATTATACACCATGAAGTGAAGTGAAATCCTAGATTCTTACAGTGTAAAGAATATATTTAAAAACCCACACATAATTTACCATTTCCATTGGGTGAACAAGTTGGAAGCCTGGTGAGGGGGAGGTTGACGCCTGCCTTGTGTCTAGGAATTCCTAGAAACTTTCAGGAAAACCATAGCATGTGACCTATTTCAGTGCTTTTCATTTCATTCAGTAAAACATAAGAGGCATTGCATACCAGAGTTAATGGATGTGTCCATTCCATTGAGATATAGGAGTAATTAATAATTGTACATATTTTATAGCCTTTTACTTTCACTTTCTCTTCATTCTTTAAATACACACACGCACGCACACATGTATGATTTCTCTATGTATTCATTTTATAGCCTTTTACTTTCACTTTCACTTCCACTTCATTCTTCATACACACGAGCGCGCGCACACCTGTATGATTTCTCTGTATACATTTCCTTCTAGTTGAATCTGTTTCATCCAAATACCAAATAATTTGTCTCACAAGGCAATTTAGACGTTTTCTCATCTCAAAAGTTCACTAAACCTCACATTTACCCCTAAACTCAGTGGCGGATCCAGCATTTTAAGGTCATGGGTGCTCCCTTAACTACCAATCAAAAAATATATGTGCACAAATTTAACACTTGTCATAAAAAAGACAATCATATTTGAACACGATAGTGTAAAAAATCACTAAGAAAACTATAATAAATATTATCTTGGATAAAGCAAAAAGGAAAAGATTTTAAATAAAAGTTTTTAGGGCAGCGAGTGAAAGAGACAAAAGCACAATCAGCATAGGGAGAATAAAATAAAAGAATGTCTAATATAATAACATAGATCAGCTCATGGTACAGGGAGAAATCACTCAAGAGCCACATAAAATTAAAGGGGAAATCATTGTTTCTATTGAAAAATTGTACACTAAAACTGCTCAATGGAGGCCTACTTTTCAAGATGTCCAATGTCCAGTCATAACATAGTAGGAAAAAGAAGCATTACAAGCCAACTTTGAAGAGAGTGAAGTGTTGAGATGTCTGAAGATGTGTGCAGTGGGCAAGGCCAGGGGCGGAGCCAGCCTTCGTGGAAAATATTCCTATTTATACATGGTTAAAATTATTTTTTATGTATATTTAGTAGATATCGAACCCCATTCAATTACTTCGTGTGTTTAGTTCTTCAGATTTTGAACCCCCTTATTAAAAATTCTAGCTCCGCCACTGGCGTAAGGCACCTGGTCCTGATAGATTCACTATGAGATTCTTCATCAAGTGTTGGGAAATTGTTAAACGAGACATAATGGATACTTTTCAAAAACTTCCATGAACAAGAAGTTTTAGAGAAAATTTTTAATACAACATTCATTGTACTCATACCAAAGAAGAAAGGAGCAAAGGAACTAAGGGATTTCAGACCTATAAGCTTGATAAGTAGCATGTACAAACTACTCTCCAAAGTTCTGCCTGAGAGGCTGAAAGGGGTGATTCATAATTGGTTGATTCCCAACATATGACATTTATTAGAGGTAGACAGATCATGGATGTTGTGTTGATTGCTAATGAAGCTATAGATTCCAGAATCAAACAGAAGAAACCTGGTATACTATGCAAGCTGGACATAGAGAAAGTATATGATCATGTCAACGAGAGGTATCTACATGTTGGAAAGAATGGGCTTCGGCCAAAAAAGGTTGAGATGGATAAAGTATTGTATTTCAACTGTCAAGTTTTCCGTGCTTATTAATGGAGCCCCTGCAGAATTTTCAATACTCAAAGAGGTCTTAGGCAAGGTGACCCATTGTCACCTTTTTTGTTCTTAATCACTATGAAGGGGTTGAATAGTATGATCAAAACAGCAAACAACAGAGCCTGGTTGAAAAAGTTTTGATGTTGCCAGAGAGGGTGATGACAGTTTGGAGGTGACACACCTCCAGTAGCAAGTGATACCCTAAGTTTTTGTGATGCTGAGGAACAACAAATGAAATATCTGAGGGTTGTACACTTATAATGATTCTGTTTGAAGGAATGTCTGGACTACATATCAACGGAAGGAAGAGCTTAGTGTATTCAATCAATGAAATCATAAATATGAACTGCCTAGCAACAATCCTTAGTGGGGAAATTGGTACTCTACCAACAACTTACTTGGGCATGCCTCTAAGTGGAGAATCCAACTCTATTGAGATATGGAATGGTGTGCTGGAGAAGTGTGAAAATAAATTGACTAGATGAAAAACTCAATTTCTGTCCTCCAGAGGCAACCTAACTCTCATTAATTCAGTCCTAGATGCCTTGCCAACTTAATGATGACCTTGTTCCCAATACCAGACTGGACAATATCAAGAGAAAGTTTCTATGGCATGGCAACAAGGAGAGGAAAGGCTCTCATCTAGTGAAGTGGAAAGTAGTGATAATTAGCAAGAAGGTAAGCGGTATGGGGATAAAGAACCTGAAGGTGCAAAGTAAAGCTCTCAGAATGAAATGGTTGTGGAAGTTTGCCAATGAAAATCATATGCTATCGAAAAGGGTAATAAGTGCAAAATATGAAAGTGAAGATATGTGGATGACCAAAGAAGTGATTATACCTTATGGAGTGAGTTTGTGGAGATCAATAAGAGACATGTGGGAGGAAGTTAAGAGTAATGCACAGATCAAAGTTGTAATAGAAGTAAGACGAGATTTTGGAAAGATGAGTGACATGAAAGGGGAAACCTGGAATCCCTGACTTATAAAATATAGTTCTGGGAAAACAAAATACTATAGCAGAGTTATGGACAAATCAGGTGTGGAGCTTTAATTTCAGAAGACAATTCAATGACTGGGAAATAGCAAGAGTAGTGAAATTTCTCAACACTGTGGAAGCTTTTAATGGGCTACAAACAGGGGAAGATGTTATGTGGTGGTACGGAAATAACCGAGCTCAACCTACAAGTTGATGAATCAGACAACCCCAAAAACACACAGTTGGCCATGGAAACAAATATGGAGAAGCAAAATACCTAATAAAATCACATGTTTCATATGGTTATTTGCCAAAGAAGTTGCTCTGACTCAAAATAACTTGAAGAAAAGAGGGATAACCTTATGCTCTGGTTGTTTTCTTTGTGGGGAGGCATTAGACAAAGTGAGTCATCTATTCCTACACTACAAGTATACCCAAATTTTATTCCAACACTAAATATTTTTTTCTTTTAAGGCAAATTAGATATTATCTAAAACAAGCTATCATTCCATTTATGTCACTATTTACTGTTTGTAGCACTCCAAATTTTGTGCTAGTAATTGCTTCGCTTTTAGTATGCTATGTCATGCTTTCTTTAGCATTTTATCTTGGTTTCTTCACTCCCATTGTTTCTAATTTCGAACTGCTTTTACTTGCATCGAGACGTCGAGAGTCTATCAGAAACAACCTTTCCTCTCTATAGTAAGGTTTGCGTACACACTAACCTCCATAGACCCCACTTTGTGAGATTACACTGGATATATTATTGTTGTTATTGTATCCCTAACACAATCATACAATTCTATAACCAAAATATAAATTAATCCTAATCCTTTTACCACTAAAACCCAATACACATTTCTCCAAATATCATCAAATAACATGATATACATATAGATTACAACGAATTGAAAGAACATGCTTAAAATTATATCCATGGAAGCTTACAAACCCTAACTATTTCCCAATTTTCAGCACAATAGAGATATAAACAGCAAAAAAAAAAACTGTGATAACCAATAATATATCATGTAAAAATCATATAAAAAAAATGCAAATAGAAATTCTACAGTCTGAAGGAACCTCACAGAGAAAAGGGCCAAATCCGGAAGGTCGCCGGAGCTCCGATTCGGAATTTCGGTGGTTACAAATTTCAGAAGAAGAAACGAACCGTCAGTGAATATAGAATTATCTGGTTTTCGAATTTGCACTAAAAGGTTTGGGCCTAAAATTTGATTATTAATGCTTTATGGGCTAACAATGAGCCCATTATAGCTCGGTTCTACCCAATATGAATAAGCCTTTTAACATGGAGAAATTACGTAACTAGACATACTTCACTATCATATATACTATTATTATCTATACTTTTAAAATATTATGTATCTTACTACTAATTAAGAGTTTCCTATCATATATTGAGAAATATACACTTAAATGCATGTATTTTTGTTATCAGATACACTAAAATAAGGAGAGAGATGAGAGCGAGATGGGGAGGGAGGCGAGAGAGATTTTATTATGTATCACAAATACATAGGAAAGTAGCGAGCGAGATGGGAGAGAGGCGAGAGAGGCAAGGGAGATTTGTTATGTATCACAGATATATGTAAATCCACTTGAATACAATGTATCTAAGACAAACTTGACCCCGTGTATCCTGAGATACAAGTATACAGACGTACCTGAACGCACCAAAATCTGGTAAGATACACAATATGACAAACTAGAGTGTATCTAAGTAATTAGTTCCTAAACTAGAGAAATTTCTGTAAGTTTCTCTTTTAACATTCTACTTTTCTTGTATTTTTGTTTGATTTTGGGGTGAAGTGCACAAATAGTTGCATATAGAATCACTATTTTTTTTTAAAGTAGCTTGCCCGCGAAGGTGGTCGAATTGGTTATTGAGTAGGGTGATCTTTTAAATGGAGGGTTCATAGAAGTATCCAACCCTCTGCATATTTTTTCAATCGAGCTTATCGCACATAGGACTTACCTAATATGATTTATTTCTTATGTGTAGTTTTCAAACTATTTTACTGAAGCAAAAGTTACTTGTGCGCACCTGAAAAATAGTGATTGTGGATTCTCTTGTCAACAATAACAAAAAAAAAATACAATGAAAAATAAACTTAAGTAATATTTTACTTTTTCTAATTTAGACTTAAACATATAGTGATATGTAATTCAAGAAACTTTTAACTCAAATAATCAAGAAAGAAATAAAGTATATTTTTTGTAAAACAAAGGAAAAAGTAAAAGAAGAGAAATAAAGCTGCTTACTTATTATACAACCTTAGGCACATTTCGTCTTTCACTTTGCCTTTTTTTTTTGTAATTCTTGAAAAATTGTTCTTTTCACGCTGGATCATTTGGTTCAAAATAAAATACACGATAAATACGATAAATAGTTTGGCCTTTTATATGTGGTGAATAATCTTATAACGTTAATATAAATTTTATTTTGATTTTCACTATATCAATAACTACGCATTTTAAAATTTTAATCCCAAATTTTATATCGAATAACTTGATAATTCCACAATCACACTTTCTTAGTGGTAAAGTGTGTATATTCTCTTATTGATCCAAATTTCTGAGCAAAGACAGGCTTTGCCTTTTATTGATTCCTTTCTTTTCATCACAATTTCATGAAGAAAATTATGTTGAATTTTGTGGGGTCTCTCATCAATGCTTAATTTCAAAATTCTTGAGTTGGAGAGAGAAGATAGAGAAGTTTTCATGTGATCCAACAGTAATATAATATCATGTACCTACTACATATATAAAAGATATTTGCAAAATTGACCTTAATGTACTTGTGTTTTAATAATAACGATAGTGTTGGGATCAACTGATTGTGTGTGTTTAATTTTTTATTAGGTAGGTGATATTTATTTAGAGTGAAGTAGTCTTATATTAGTGGTTAATGAGATGAAGTGATTTCTGGACAATCTTTTCCTTAATTATGAGCTAGTTTTACATCGTACCGTAGGAGGATCCATCTCATATCGGTGGTTAATGGACCCTCGTATTAAATTATTCATCCTCTAGATGTTCAGTTCTAACATTGAGGTGGGGTTTTGAAAAGGGAAGAAGTCTCACATTGGTGTGGTTAATGAGATGAATGATCTCTTTATATGGTCTTGAGCAATCCACCCTTCATAAACTAGTTTTTGGGGTTGAGACATGCATATCCATATCTTTACGATATCTCTCGCAAACATAAATATCAGATAATTCTGGCCGTCAGTATTGACTCTAAGGAGGGATTGAATCATGATTTTCTATGATGCTCGACTCACTTCATTGACTAGTAAGAGACCCTTATATTGGAATATCAACATGGACTTTCATTTTATCACTTCCATATAAGTTAATATCTCTCTATTTGGTATTTGATTTGCAAAAAAATATATAGATATATTTATCTTGTTATGATTAGAAGAGAATTTGAAGGGAAGTCTCCAGCTATGATAAATTTATCTTCCTGTGAACTATAAGTTATATATTTAAGTCGCGAAATCAGTCGTTAATGTTTGCGTCAAAGTAGGCTACCTACATAACATCCCTAACTTATGATCCTTCCCAAACTTGCATAGTTACAAAATGTTTTGGGTGTCAAAATGTCCTCTCCTCATTGAATGTGCAAACACTACAAGGTGAGGAGATGTAGTATGTAAGCATTGCAATGTCAATTCTGAAAAAGAGTGAAAAAGCAAACACCTTTACAAAAAGTTATTGGTGGAACAAACTTCCAACTTCAGATGCAACAAAAGTAGAACAATACAACCAAACGACGATTTGGTGGAGTTATAAGTGCTATTTAATTTTTAATTAAAAATTTTGAGGTTAAGTCTTTCTGGATATGAAGTCGTCAATATTCAAAAACATTTTACCTCCCACATTGAAACTTTCTAATATGAATCCAAATTTAATCGAACTTTAATACAAATATAGAACACATGATGAAAAGCAGTGATTAGTTTCACATGTTCACCTTGGTGGTGTGTGACTCCTCTCTTCTCATGATTTTAACACTTGCACTTTTTTCTATATTTTCCTCTCGTCTTTATCACTCTGTTAATTTTTCTGTATATATAGGGACAAAAAGTTTGATGCTTGTGATTTTTTGGTTAAGTACATCTTAATCTTCAATTAATTTATATGTGCACTTTTGATTTCTCCGTCTATTAGTGACGAAAGTATTTAGAATATAAAAAACTAAATAAATAAATAAAAATTAAGGAAATTTAATATCTAGATGCATAATAATATTATTTTTCAGCAAAAAGAGTTAGAATGAACCTCTTGTACTCCCCTAACTCTGCTCTGGTGGATATATTAACAAGTACTCCCCTCCTTGCAAAATACTTATCATCCTTACTAAAAATATTTATCTTAAAGTACTTATTTTAAATTTTTTTCATTTTATCATTGGTAATAACTATAACTGTTCTTGAAGACTACAAATTAAACACCTCAATTATAACACATAAATATAGGAAATATTTAATGAAAAGAGAATGATATCTTACAATATAACATAAATAAAGATAAAATATAATCAAACAATCCTATTAATAATTAATATTGTTTAAAAAAAATATGTAAATAAAAAACAAGATAAGTATTTTGAGATTAAGAAAGTAAGAAAGAAAGTTGTAATGAAACATGTATAGTCATTCACTAATAAACAAAGTAAAAAGTAAGTAAAGAAATCTCTCAAAAAAATTCAAAAAAAATAAATAAAGATAGAAAAGTTGGTGCTGGACATTAATGGTAATGAGAAACCATTTTATTTTGTCAGAATCATGTCCATTAGACCTTGTAGGGACTTTGAATTATTTCTACTCAATTAATGAGATAAACAAAAAAATAAAAAAGAGTGTGTGTTGGGGGGGGGGGGGGGGAGGGGGGAAAAAA
>JAJOOS010003704.1:0-18268 GCA_029582725.1 Solanum chiquidenum
ACCTTAAAAAAAAAAAAAAAAAAAAAACGAAGGAAAAATGAAAATGGAGAACGAGAAGGGGACTGGTTCGGGGTTGCTGACCAGAAACAAAAAAAAAAAAGAAGATGGAAATTGGGTCTTTTGGCCGCTGGAAATGGGTGTTGTATTTGCTGTTTACAGGCGGGTTTGGGTGATTGGAGACGGAGTTTTGGTGGATGGAGGAAAAGGTTTCTGGTGGAGTTTTGTGGCGGCGTTTCGCCGGAAAAATGACGGATCTGGTAGTGAGGGAGAAAATGGGGGTTGTTTAAGGGTGGGGGTCGTTGGTTATTGTCGTTGCTCCTGGCTTCTGGTGAGGGTGAAGATGATGGAAAATGGCAACGAAAATGGTTGGAGCAGCTGGTTGGTTTTCGCCAGAAAAGGGTCATTGATGGTGGCTGTTTGGTCGGAAAAAAAATGGGAAAAGGAAGAGGGGTTTGTGGTGGTTGTTATCCGATGCTTTGGGGGTTATTTTCGGTGTGAGCTCGCCGGAGATCTTATTCTTGGTGGCTGATTCGTGGCTGTTTCAGCTGAGTTTCTGGTTGAAACCAATGTCGGAAATGGAAGAAAATATATTGTACAAGAAGACAGGGGTGGGTTTGCCGGATCTTGGCCGGAATCCGGGGTGGTGGTGACCGGAAAGTGAATGAATAGTGAAAACCTTTTTGTGAATAAAAATCTAAAAAAAAAAAAACTTACAACCCCCATCTAAAAAATTAATTCACCACCCCCCTTAACCTAATAGACAAACTATTATTTATATAGGGAGTTGAAAACTACAACACCATTATTTTAAAATTATGGGTTAAAATTACGATTAATAAATTATCTGTGTATAAACTATTATCTATATCAAAATGAATTTTTGGACTGTGCAAAATATCGAAATAAATATTAACAAATGTAACTAATAAAATAAATATTAAAAAATATAATAAACGTAACTAATGACATGTAAAAAATGTAATTTTAAAATTAACTAATAATAAAAAAAATCTTAAATTTTGATAAATAAGGATAGTTATCGATAAACTTATTCAAAATTATAAAAAATGTATTTTAAACTATTAAATAAATAAAACTTAAAAATTACGAATTTTGAAAATGTTAGGCCAAAATTGGGTGTCAACAGCTTCAATATTTGTATTCGGTTTAATTAAACAAAAGTTTATGGTGACAACCCTAAGCCCCTCATTCCTTCTTATATATAAGAGTAAAATAATAAGGGTATAAGATTTTACACTGGCATAGAAAAAGGATTTATGATATTAATCAATTAATTTTTTTGTAACTCTCAATAATTATTCATAAACGATGAAATGTATTATCTTAAATTGAGTAAATTACTTGCTAAAACGAATTAAAATACAATAATACTATCAATATAGATAACTTAAATTTACAAATAATAATGGGAAAAGTTCATAAATAGCAATACTTATAAGTTATAACACTTATTGCTAATTGTAGGAAAATTATTAACTTTATATATATAATAACACTAAATTCACAGGATTTAGAGTAGTCCAGAAGTCTTTTGTTGGAACAAGATTGTCAAGAAAATTATTTATGTTCATTATGAAAATTATATATTATCTGTACTATTAAATAAATCATGAAAATTAATAAGTCATTCATAAATTATAATTGTACTATATGTTGGATAAATTGTTATTATTATATATATATGCATTACTACTACTCTTAGTGCTCCTGTATTAGGCGTAAATATTAATCCTACTATCAGTGTTGACATAGTGGCATTCCCGCAACAATTAGCTCATGTAGATACGTTTTGTTAAAGTAATATCTTTCCCTATTTAGCCAAAAAAAGAAGAAGTTGTATTAATTAATTATTTGTAATAATAATTATATTCATTATTTATATTTTTTTAAACCTAATACAAAATTATTTTCTTCATGAAAATGACCGTATTTGAAAAAAGAAGTTATAAATAATTAATTTTCAAAGACTTCATTATTTTCCCGATATTTATTATTTGACCTTTTCAATTAATATTTTAAAAAAAATTTATCTCCTTCCATGCTAATGATGCTAGGAATGTAATAAAATTCTTTTTCAAGTTTTAAAATTTGTGTTTCAATTTTAAAGTAATGAAAGTTAAAAAGTTTGTCTAATATTTTAAAGTTTTAGATTAAATTGTTTAAATCTTTATTATTGTCGATAAGTTTTTTGATAATAAAAACAAAGGTACGTAAGCCAAAATATTACCAGGTAAGCCAAAATATTAACTTACCTTTGAGTCGGTCATGTTTTTTTATATGCGTTTGTTTTAAGTGTAATAGTCAGAGACAATATTTACCAGGGACATTATCATCTAATGTATATATGATTTTAAAAATAATTATATAAAAAATCTTTAATTAATACTAATTTCTCCTCAAAATTTATCTAATATTAATCTCGGTACTAAATCTATCTAATAAAATTTACCTAATAAGAGAATTGAAAAAACCCATTACAAAATCAAATCATCAAGATAAACCTTCAATTCCGAATACTTATTTCTCAGTTTGATATCCTTATTCTCCAATATTTTTTAGTGATTGAAAGTGTTTTGGTGATTAAAAGTGTCTCATTTTCAAGTAACTTATGTACATATTAAACATTGTTTGTATTCCATTACAGTTGCGACATGCCTTATTTGGAGTGAAAAAAATAATAGGATTTTCAAAAAGAAGTGTAGATTACCACAGGACATCACAAGATTTATCATTCAAGAGATCCACCTCCAAGCCAGCTACGCACCTAAACTTGTTGGTTATGTGCAAAGGCTCAATTTTTACCCAACATAAGTATAGTTATAAGAGTCATGATGTTATAATTGTTTGAAATCTAACTGGGACTATGTCCAGTTGGTTTCTTCATAATTTATGAATAATATTTACAAGGCTTGGGTTCAAGGATGGGTTTACTATATGTGGACTCTTTCACCGTCCTTGAACCATTCCTTAGACCCTTGCCTTAGAATATTTTTCACAAGGCTTGGGTTGAAAGATGGTTCACTGACCGTGGACTCATCCACCGTCTGAACCTTTCCTTAAACCATTGCCTTAGAATATTTTTCACAAGGCTTGGATTCAAGGATGAGAGTTGTAAGCCTACTTTGGTAATGAATAAAATGTTTATTTATACATTTTTTTAAAACATTGTTAGTAGTATAATATACCGTGGCATAGCCACATACACTGTGTAGCTAGATATAAATTTTTGTTTGATATATATATATACTACTTTTTAAGCTACATACACTGTGATGCACGTGATTATCGATTCAAAAAATATATGTTATAGTAAATAGTATTGATTATTTAAGCGAAAATTTGAATAATAAGTTAAGCACACAATAATATTGCAAATTATTTTGTAAATGTTTAATGTGAATCGTCGTACATACTCCCTCCGTTTCAAAAAGAGTGATCTAGTTTGACTTGATACGAGTTTAAGAAATAAAAAAACTTTTGAATCTTGTGGTCCTAAATTAAATTTATGTCAAATGTACAAAATTGATCTTTAATCTTGTGGCCTTGAACATGCCACGTGGAAAGCTGAAATTAAAATGTTACCAAAAAAAAAAGGTCATTCTTTTTGAAATAGAGTAAAAAAGAAAGTAAATCATTCTTTTTTAAATAGAGGGAGTATCTTTTATTCATGGGAACCTATGAAAATAGTCAACGAAAATTATTAGTTAAATGCAATAATGTATATATATATATTTCAATTTGATGAGGTTTAATCATGTAATTAGTCGTATCTCACTAATATTACCTTATAGACGATATTTGTTGTGTATTTTTCTTGTCATCTAACCAGATGTGATTTGCACGTGTATTTCACGTTAAAATGTTTAGATGTCATATGAACATGTGAAGAGAACAACTACATTTTATCTTTTAGAACGATTTTTTGTATATTAGTTTTTATTTTATAAGTTATAACATAATAGATGACATTCTTGTTGTTGACTCTCATATTTGACTTCTCGATTGACTATGTACATAAATCAAAGATAGTTATCTAACTGTCCATAGTTAATTGAGAAAGGTTTCCTTCTTTTTACCGGAAAAACTAAAAATTACAATTAAAGAATATATTATATCTGTTAAATCGTATATATAATCACTTATTCAACTTACACCCAACAAAGATATAGTTCATATACTTGTAAACGATTTTCAATTTATTCAACCAAGCATGATTCGTCAAAGAAAAAATAACCAACACCGTGTTAACGCATATATAGGGACGGTATAATAATATGAAAAATTATTGATCAAAAGTTAATATATGGAAAGATGAAGATATAAATAATTAATGTAATAACTATGGAATTCATAATATTATAACTAAGAACATAAAAGAGTATGAATCACGTTTGCAATAATTAGTAATAACTAAGAGAATTTATAATGTTATAACTAAAGAATTAATGTGCAATAGTGTCACGACCCAGACCGTCGTGATTGACACTCACACTAACCCTCCGGTGGGAGAACCATTACTACAACCCCTCTAGCCAAGTTAACAAAAAACTAAGCGTTTAAAGATACGTAAGCAGGTTTAAATGCAGAAATTATATAGAGTTCTCATAAACTCCAAAGGTTTAAAATAATTAACTAACCAAACTAACGCGGAAGTCTAACCCTCAGACATGAAAGTCATTGTACCAAAACATCTAAAGTGCAACAAGTCTAAGAAAAAAGGGTACAATCCCAACTAACAAAAGAAATAACTAAATATTCTAAGTCCGAATGAAATGGACTAAACAATAAGAAGGACTCCATGGCAGCCTGAAAGAACTGGCTCACCCTTGAAATTCGGTCTCGATCATTGATCTCCTAGCTGAGGTCTATCAATAGCCGCTTGAAGATGTCATCTACTCAACAAAGAACGAGCAAGTGCAGTATCAGTACACAACCACAGTGTACTGGTAGGATCACGCGGCTATTCCAGTAAGCGAAACATATATAAGCAGCCACAACATAGTAAACATGACATGTATAGAACATATATACACATTGGTTATCATTTCATGAGCAATGTACAATTACACATTCTCAATAGCAAGTAGATATGACAATTCAATGGTCCTCTCATGGAACTCATACCCAAACGGTTAGTGTGTCGGAATGTGACACCCGATCCCAATTAGTGTGTCGGAACGTGACACTCGCTTCAATATAAGTGTCGGAAGGTGACACCCGATCTCAGTTAGTGTGTCATAACGTGACACCCGATCCATTCAACACAACCACAATCACACTCATAATGTACATACTCATAATTATACAATCAAGTGTTGAATCATGGCATACATTGGTTCATTCATGCTCAATTCATTTGGTTGGATCAATAGTGTTTTCATTCACATACATTCATGCATTACAATGTAGAAATTACAAACATAAATTACACAAACATGACATCAAACCATCACCTACCTCGATACCAAGCTTGAATCCCCCTAAGGCACTTGAATCTTCCCTTTTCAGATTCTTTCCGCTTGTTCTAGGTCTACAAATAATTAATATAAGCAAGGATTAATAATTTAAGGTCTAATTATCTGGATTATAGCAAATCCAATAACCCAAGACCAACCATGATCCCAATCTCCAATTTAGGGCTTTTTCCACCATTAACTTCATATCAAAACCCTCCCCCAATGATAATTACCAAAGAATCTAAGTTCTACGGATTAGAAACGGATTAGGGGAGTAAAATCCTTACCTTTAGTGTTAGAAGAGGTGGAAAACCTTTAAGAAATATCCCTGGGTCATCTCTTAGCTCTCAAGAACGAAACTTGCATAAAATAACATTTTTAGGGTTTAATCCCGTCTTAAGTCGCCACTGGGCCGCTACGGTGGACCCCATCCCGCCACAGCAGCCCTGCCCTGGCGGAATAAATCCTAAAAATGTACTATTCTGTTGTTGAGTGAGTATCCTAAAAATGTACTATTCAAAAAAACATTTCTGCTTCTAATATTTTTTGGACTCTGTTATTTATTTGAAGTTTTTTACATCCATAAATATTCATAGTAATAATTATTATTGACTAATCAATCATAGGGCATCAAGTATAAAGAAAATCAATATTTTTTAGGCTTCTTTTTTTTTCTTTTTTTTTCTTAGACATTAGCTAAAAACACTTGTTCTAGGGTTGTAGCTACGGGTAATTGTTGAACATCGATTATTTTGAATTAATGACTAGTTATCGCTTAATTTTCTTTTGTATTCTTGTTATAGTATTTCATGCTTGATCATTATAGAGATAAATATATTATCTATTCTTGGACTCGGTAGACGAAGATGTATATAGACCAAATAATACAAAGAGCTCGATCTCTCTTGTATATCACCTGTTCAAATTAGTGTTCAGGATTGACACCCGAACGAACACCGAGCTTGGTTACGAAATAGGATGAAATATAAATGCTCGCCAATTGAGTTTGTTTATCCCCGCTTAACTATGTAGTTAGACAGTCAATTAGAATAGGCGATTAGAGGTCGATCGGGAGACCATGATCATAAAATCAATCGTGTAGATAGTAATGTCATAACCCGACCCATCGGGTCGTGCGGTCACCCACTCTAACACCTAAGTAGGAGAACCATCTTATCCCAAAAGTTAAAATATGCGAAAAAATAAATAAAAGGGAAATAAAATATACTAACGAAATTTTATTAATAAGAACCTTTAACACAATTTTGGTTAAGACTAGCAAAGTAATTAACACCTCCAAGGATCTAGTCTAAACAGGTACAAGAGCTACTAAGAGTACAACTGGACATGATAAATAAAAGACACAGCTCCCACCATGCGGAAGGAACGATAGAAGTTGCTGGAGAATTTCTTCGTTTTCACCTAATGAAACATCACCAACCTGCATCCAGACTATGTTAAAAGACATAGCAAGAGTAGAATCGGTACAAACCACACGTACTGGTAGGCATCATCGGTCAACCCGAAGCCCACCGCATAATACAAGAAACTAACTAGTAAAAACATGTCATAGCACCCATCGCTTCTCTACCTTTACCCTCTCTCGAAGTACCCCCAAATCACACTAGTACTCTAACTACTAACAACCTTCCCGGTCAACCTACTTACTAGGTTTTTGGTCATAGCCTAGCCATTCTAACACATAGAAAAGTCCCCAAATACGACTACAAGTATTCCACTAACCGCTCACGTCACACGATTACCTCCTCTTCATATTACCCAGTCATGGCCACCTAGTACATTACGTCAAGCTTCCTAACTACTAAACACAAATCCCTTTCTCCAAGTGGAATCCACCTAAGCATTTACATCACGTCACTATCCCTACTTCTTACCCTTGCAACATATGGACCACCCTTGCTTCAAACCTTTACGACCCCTAAACCATTGGTCTCCCCGATTCATACAACAACCACATACGCAACAAGTTCACCCAACACTAAGAACAATCAGAGATAAATCCTCATAACTACACTACCACTCTAGGTAATTATAATATCATTTATCATCACGAACCATGTTCCATTTCACAATTCTCAATCACCACAGTTATATCAAATCATTGGTCCTCTCATGGAACCCCCAAACCCAAATTGTATGTGCAAGAGACATAATCTGTAACTGGAATTGTGACCAACCTCAATGGTCCTCATCGAACGTTTTATGGCTTAGTCATTTATATATATATAATCCCTATAATTTGCCTAGGTGATATCTTTACTTCATTATATCGCTTCTTTGCTCTTTGTAAAGCTAACTATCAGGGAATCACATGATGGCCTACTGACGGCGATTAGTGAACCCTGTATGGCATATGTAGCCCACTGTGACGACCATGCGTGAAATTTCATAGTCTGGTAATGAGGTCTATCAAGGTACGCCCCCCAGGGCTCCTGTATGGTCTTCCCGCAGGCCTGTATCTGTCAGGTGAATCCACGACGGGAATTCCAGCTGACCATATCTGAATTCTGTGCACAGAGTAGTGTCACACGTAGTAGCCCTAAATATACCCACCCTACGCTGTAGAGTAGTCTCTAATATCAACTGCTTGCAATTATTTATGATAATTAATTCATTAGTCACATAACTCGTGATACAATTCTTGATTACATTTTGTAGCTTGAGAATCATATATCTTGTGACATTTATCGGAATACATGCGAGGTTAGGTTGTGCCTTAAGGGCAAAAAAGGTTTTAGATTTACATACCTTAATTCAGGACTTACTATCTTACGTCGTCAAACTCCTTTGCTGACTACTTTATCTATATATCAAAGAAAAGCAGCCCTGCCCTTCTTTATTCTCCAAGAACAATACTTTTTCCTTAAGCTTTTGTGGATTGAAGATGAGAAAAACTTGAAGAATTACTTGAAACCAGTCCTTACACGTTTTTGAGTATATGGAAAAGTATATCCCAAACTTCTAATATAAAAACAACAAGTTTGGCCGACTTTCTCTAAAGTGCCACATGTCCCGCAGTGATTGGGCAGTGCGCACGTCTGTGTAGAATGAACATAACTTTTTACTCCGATATCGTTTTAACGAGCGGTTTATTTTGCTGGAAACTAGACTCCGACACCTCCAATTAGAGAGATTGATTTTGGTATTGACGTAGATCTCGGTACCCAGCCTATATCCATTTCGCCTTATAGAATGGCGCCAACAGAATTGAAAGAGCTAAAGGAGCAGCTAAAAGATTTGCTTGACAAAGGTTTCATTCGCCCTAGCATATCACCTTCGGGTGCTCCAGTATTATTTGTACGCAAGAAGGATAGAACGATGCAGATGTGTATAGATTACAGACAGCTTAATAAAGTGACGATAAAGAACAAATATCCCCTTCCAAGGATAGATGATCTATTTGATCAATTGCAATGAGCTAAGTGCTTTTCAAAGATTGACTTGAGATCTGGATATCATCAGCTGAAGATTCGAGAAGTAGCTATTCCCAAAACAGCCTTCCGAATGAGATATGGACACTTTGAGTTCCTTGTCATGTCATTTGGACTAACAAATGCTCCAGCAGCCTTTATGGATATGATGAATAGGCTTTTCAAACCCTTTTTTGATATGCATGTTATTGTATTTATAGATGACATCTTGATATATTCACGTGATGCCAGAGAACATGCAAATCACTTGAGAGCTGTCCTACAAACACTCAGAGAGCACCAACTATATGCCAAGTTCTCGAAATGTGAATTTTGGATGAACTCTGTGGCTTTTCTTGGCCATGTGGTCTCTAGTGAAGGCATTAGAGTAGACTCCCAAAAGATTGAGGCTGTAAAGAGTTGGCCTCGACCTACTACTTTGACGGAGGTGCGTAGTTTCTTGGGATTTGTTGGATATTACCGCAGGTTTGTAGAGGGATTCTCCTCTATTTCTGCACCATTGACCAAGTTGACGCAAAATGCAGTGAAGTTCCAGTGGTCCGATGCGTATGAGAAAAGCTTCCAAGATCTAAAAGATAGATTGACTAAGGACCAGTATTGGCCTTACCAGAGGGTACATAAGGTTATGTAGTTTATTGTGATGCTTCAGGCATTGGCCTAGGGTGCGTCTTAATGCAGCAAGGGAAGGTGATAGCATACACTTCTCGATAATTGAAGAAACACGAACAAAACTACCCTACTCATGATTTGGAGCTTGCTGCAGTGGTATTTGCGCTTAAGATTTGGCGACACTATTTGTATGGGGTACATGTTGATATTTTTACAGATCATAAGAGTCTCCAATATCTTTTCAAGTAAAAAGATTTGAATATCAAGCAGAGAAGGTGGTAGAGTTGTTGAAAGACCATGATGTGAACATCATCTACCACCCAGGTAAAGCTAACGTGGTAGTAGATGCTCTTAGTCGACTATCTATGGGAAGTCTAGTACATTTACCATGTGTACAACAGGAAGTAGTACGAGATGTTCACAAATTAGCCAGCCTAGGAGTCCGACTTCTTGAAGCCGAAGATGGAGGCGTAGTCGTGCAGAATACTGCCGAATAAAATTGTCAGCAAAGCAGTTTGACGACGTAAGATAGTAAGTCCCGAATTAAGGTATGTAAAGTTAAAACCTCTTTTGCCCTTAAGGCACGACCTAAACTCGCATGTCTTCCGATAAATGTCACAAGATATATGATTCTCAAGCTAAAGAATGTAATCAAGAATTGTATCACGAGCTATGTAACTAATGAATTAATTATTATAAATAATTACAAGCAGTTGAGATTAGAGACTACTATGCAGGGTAGGGTGGGTATATTTAGGGCTACTACGTGCGACGCTACTCTATGCACAGAATTTGGATATGGTCAGTTGGAATTCCCATCGTGAATTCACCTGACAGATACAGGCCTGCGGGAAGACCATACAGGAGCCCTGGGGGGCGTACCTTGATAGACCTCGTTACCAGACTATGAGATTTCACGCATGGTCATCACAGTGGGCTACAGATGCCATACAGGGTTCACTAATCGCCGTCAATAAGCCATCATGTGATTCCCTGACAGTTAGTTTTACAAAGAGAAAAGAAGAGATATAATGAAGTAAAGATATCACCTAGGCAAATTATAGGGATTATATATATAAAAATGAATAAGCCATAAAACGTTCGATGAGGACCATAGAGGTTGGTCACAATTCCAGTTACAGATTATGTCTCTTGCATATACATGCTCAGATTTAACTATCATGATATTTGATGTCTACTTGTTATTCAGTTTGCTTTACATACCAGTACATGTTTTGTATGTACTGATGTCCCTATTATTTTGGTGTTTCATTTGTATCACTACAGGCTTAGGTGCTCATGACAACAAGCATTTTCAGTAGACTAGAGACTTCCAGTTTAGCAGTTGGTAAGCTCCACCTCTACCTGGAGCTATCAGATATTTAGAGCCTATATTTTGCTACATATGTACATATATCAAAATGGGTATGTCGGGGCCTTGTCCCGACTAGTTATCAAATTCTCAGAGGCATACTCTTTAGAGGCTTCGTAGACTTAGTCTTGTTTCCATTATAAAGTAGCCCAATGGGCCCTTTTGTTATCTATGTTTTAGTATGTGTCTTTATATAGGTTCCACTGCTTTTGAATCTTCAGCTTTGGCATGAGATTAGTAAGATATTTAGAAGGTGCTTGTGTATATCCTTGTTGTCTGCCCCTTTCTAGTTAGGGGCGTGACACTTACCTAGGTGCCAAGTAGTTGCACGGAGTGTTGGTCTTTGATTCTTGTTTCCGGAATTCATGACGGTGATCTTGACCGAAAATCCGCAATCCATCGACATCTTCACACTAGAAATCTCTCCCTCCCTTTTCCAAAGCTTGCAGCGGCTTTTGGGGGTTTCTAGGGTGTTTTACGACTAATTAAGGTATTTTAAAAAAAGGAGGAAATACGATTTCATGTTATTTACATTCTATCTTTACTATCTCTCTCTTGCGCCAACTTATCCCGCCCTAGCGGCATCTGTCCCTCCTTGGCGAACAGTGGCCCATAATTTTCTTGGATTTTTGTTTCTCCTAAATAACGATGGTTCGGGTCGTTACAATAGATATTAATTTACCTCTCGTTCATCCCCGAACAACTAGTGCACGAGACATCACACACCCTATTTTGATTTACTTCTAAATTAAAGAATTGGCCCACTACGAAATCACGATGAATGGTGACTTTTCAATTAATTGACACGTGAAAAGATACTATACCCAAAGACTAGAATAAACTTTGAGGCAACACACGAAGATCGAATGCGCTTAATATTACACAGCATGACCCGCCACGGCAGCAGCTCTCCCGCTGTGGCGAGGATACTCCCGCTAAAATGAGATATCAGAAATAGTAAAGGGGGAATGAGGAATGATTTTTTCTCGTTTCTCTTTTTTCACTCAACTCTCCCAACAAAAACCTCTCAATCACTCTCCTCCGAACGTTAAAACTCAGTTAATATTCTTGTTTCTTACACTCTTTACTTTCGTATTAGATTAACAATGATTGCATGATGATTAACTAATCAAAATTAGATGGTTTTTGGGTAGTTATTCGAAAGTGAAAATAGGTTGCTAGTTTTGATAGATACTCGCAACATGGACATTTCCCTTACGTCTTCACAACGTTCTGGGAGTAAGGATTTTGTAGAAATTTGGTCTAATCAATACCAAAAAGGTTGGGAGAAGTTGAAAAGTCTCTTTGCTTAAACTTAAATTTAAGGGTATTTAGGAGTTATTTTGCCAAAATAATTACTTATTTATGTTCTAGGGTAGTTTATATACTCTGATGTGCTGAAATTCTATCGAAACTGGAGGTTTTGAGACGAAGAGGTGTTGTTGTCGCGCCTGGTGTTCATCTTAGATGAAGGCCGCTATGGCGACCTTCATCCCGTTGTGGCGGCCTTAATAATCCCACCAAGGCGGGATTGTGGCCATTGTTGCGGGATACGCCAATCAGTGGCCTACACCTTTAACATCAGAAATTTCTCTCATCTTAATTTAGACTTAAACCGACTATCCTACCGTGTCCTAACTTATATTTAACTTTTGCAGGCTCTATAAATGGAAGGTCTGAATGAAGACAACTTACATTTCATTCGGTTCTCCAATGTCGTGGGTCGAGAAAGGCATCACGACAACCACAACACAGGGTTCTGTTACGAGAGAGGGTTCGTGTTACTCAAGCTAGAGGAGAAAGCGCCTGCATTTTATGCTCGCCTGATGGAGTTCAGATAGACTCAACTAACTGAGGCACCCCGGATGCACATTCCACCTGGGTGGAGAAGTTCTACGACATCCTTCCTACCATGTGATGGGACGACCCTCACCCTATCATCTGTATCAACCACCGCCATTAATAAGGTTCTAGAGGTGTCGGAGGTCTCGAACGCTGAGTACGAGGCCAAGCTGAGGGAGATGGATCTGTAATGGCTAAGGGACACTCTGGTGGAGCCTGTCCGTCGGGACCGAGTCTATTGGGCCACTGCAGAGGGCATTACTAGCACAGATTGGTCGCATGATACTAAGAGGTGGCTACAGTTGGTGACTATGAGGATCCGCCTATTGGGCAACCACACCGACGTGACCTTTCCTCATGCCTTGGTGGTGGTGTGTGCTATACAGGGTATCGAGTTGAATATGGGGGCGCAAGTCATTTCGGAGTGGAAGATGTTCTATCGAGGTAATAAGAAGGCTTTCTTTCTATCGGGACTTATTACTGCGATGTGCAAACGGGCGGGAGTGCCATTTTTTTACGCCGATGAGGTACTTCCTATGGATCCCCTCTTTCACCCTCTTTTGGTTAGAGCAGGTTCTACTTCCAGGAGCAAGAGGAGGAGGACCGACTATGCTAGCAGTAGTCAGGCGGCTACCGAGGCGGACGACGAGGGAGATGATGATGGAGCAGGCGATGACACCCGTCCCTATCAGTCTCAGCCCCCACTATCCAAAACCCGTGTGGATGAGGACCTGGCTACCGTTCAGAGGCGGTTGGGAAGCTCGTTTCCTGATACTACTTCGGTTCCACCTAGTACCACCCTGGAGGTTGAGCTGCTCCAACGCCAGTTGCGTTAGGAAAGTAGGAAGAGCTTGACGAGGGATCACTTGATGGCCCGAATATGGAAGACTATTAAGGTCATCTTTTCTTGTGTTTCCCCTGACAGGGAGATTCCCCGACTCGATCCAGAGGACTACGCGGAGTTTCCTATGCTGAATGAGGCCTGGGCTGGGGTGATACCCCCATAGAGGACTTCAACTTTGACGTTGACACCACCCAGTTCGAGGGTTCTTGACTTGGCGTTCGCCTTTGCTCTTGGGTTTGTACTTTTGGACAGTATTTTGTTTTTATCTTTCACTCTCCTATGGTTTGTAAGCACATGGATCCTAGTTTTTTTGCTAATATTAAATGCTAAGGTTTTATAGCCTATTTGTTTCCGTTGCCGAACACTGTTTGGGTTGTCGGAGTTGTTCGGGTATCATTTGGGGTCTAATTGGATAGCTTTAGAAAAATAGGGGAGGCAGGCTGAAGTTCTGCCTCACCTTATCCCGCTCTGGCGAGAGAAATCCCGCTCTGGTGGGAATAATCTCACCCCATCGGCTTAGACGAAACCAGAACTTGGACCAAGATTTTTCTAGGGTTTTTTTCTTTTCTAAATTTCACCAAGGTTCCCAGCTTTACCAAACAATTTTAGGATACTTCTTTGAGCTAGGAGAAATCCTTGACTACTTTTAGTTCAACCCACAATACATGAACCAAATTGTTCTTATTAATTCAGCACCACAACCATATACATCTCCAGGATACACCCAGACATTCACGCAGTTATTACACAAGCACAAGACACATTCAGATCTGTCTCACAATTCACCTCATGGTTTTATCTGAACTCTTGTATCGAATGTAGTCAGGGTCTTCTTTTCATCACGAGTTTCACGATACTCAAGCATTTACAACTCGCATAACTTCAATCAATTGGGCCAACACATTGCACATATCAAAGTTCAGACACACATTTATAGTTCACATAATTACCTCATCATATTCAAGCAATTACAACTTCATATTTGCAGTTAATTCAAACAGCAAGAATCACGCATTCACAGTTTCCAAGATACAACTCACAGTCAAATCCAAATTATTAGTTAGTTCACTCCATGGATGATCATCTCTGGTCATCCATGCAATTACGCACCTCTTAGGGCCAGATACCAATTGGAACCTACCCAGTTCCAATTTACCTTGCCTGTGTTCCTTCAATCGTGACCACGACGTCCGGTTCACTTTGTTGAGATACCAATTGGACTCAACTCATACCACAAGCAACACTTCGCACGAAAGGAGGGAATGAGTGGAATAATTTCCTAGAATGCTTCCTAGCTTCCTGAAGATTAGATGTGGACGTCAACACACCAATCCGCAGGAGTCTAGTCCACATTTTGCTCTTGTACTGGGAGACCGGTAACCTAGGCTCTGATACCAATTTGTCATGACTCAATTCACCAGGATGTGCGGGCACCCACTCTAACACCTAAGTAGGAGAACCCTTTTATCCCAAAAGTTAAAACATGTGAAAAATTAAATAAAATGGAAATAAAATATATTAACGAAATTTTATTAATAAGAACCTTTTACAAAATTTTGGTTAAGACTTGCAAAGTAATTAACACCCCCGAGGATCTAGTCTAAACAGGTGCAAGAGCTACTAAGAGTACAACTAGACATGATAAATAAAAGACACATCTCCCACCATGCGGAAGGAAAGATAGATGCGCGCTGGAGAATTTATTCGTCTTCACCTAATGAAACATCATCAACCTGCATCCAGACTATGTTAAAAGAAATAGCAAGAGTAGTATCAGTACAAACCACACGTACTGGTAGGCATCATCGGTCAACCCGAATCCCACCGCATAATACATAAAACCAACTAGTAAAAACATGTCATAGCACCCATTGTTTCTCCACCTTTACCCTGTCTCGAAGTACCCCCCAAATCACACTAGTACTCTAACTACTAACCACATTCTCGGTCAACCTACTTACTAGGTTCTTGGTCATAGCCTAGCCATTCTAACACATAGAAAAGTCCTTAAATACGACTACAAGCATTCTAATAACCGCTCACGTCACACCCTTACCTCCTCTTCATATTACCCAGTCATGGCCACCTAGTACATTACGTCAAGCTTTCTAACCACTAAAAACAAATCCCTTTCTCGAAGTGAAATCCACCTAAGCATTTAGATAACGTACACTATCCCTACTGCTCACCCTTGCAACATACAGACCGCCCTTGCTTCCAACCTTTACGACCCCTGAACCCTTGGCCTCCCCGATTCATCCAACAACCACATACGCAACAAGTTCACCCAACACCAAGAACAATCAGAGATAAATCCTCATAACTACACGACCACTCTGGGGAATTATAATATTATTTATCATTACGAACCACGTTCAATTTCATAATTCTCAATCACCATATTTATATCAAATCATTGGTCCTCTCATGGAACCCAAACCCAAACTGTTAGCATATCGGAACGTGGTACCCGATCCAAAGATTATGCCAGAACGTGGCAATCGATCCCATATTTATGCCGGAACGTGGCAATCGATCCAAGTTAGTGTGTCGGAACGTAACACCCGATCCACAATCACAATGTATATTATCACAATCATACAATAAGATGTGATTCATAGCATATAGTTCTTCGTTCATACTTATTCGCATTAGGTGTGATCGACAAGTTTCGTTCACATACATGCATGTATTATAATAAAGCAAGAATAAACCCACAACTCATAATCATAGAATCACCACCATCCCAAAGAACTACTCATCGACGCATATCATGTAAACATAAATTCGACCATACTTAGCCCTAGTTCATCATCTAAGGCTTGTTCCTAGGTTTTAAATCACAATTTGTTTGGTGCACGAAGGCCTACACATAATTCCTACCTTTTTACAAATATTACGCAGTGGGCACGAATTTATACTACTCAATTCATAAAACCTAGCCTACCTGGGTGCCAAGCAGTTGCACGGAGTGTTGGTCTTTGATTCTTATTTTTGGGATTCATGACGGTGATCTTGACCAGAAATTTGCAATCCATCGACATCTTCACGCTAGAAATCTCTCCCTCCCTTTTTCCCAAGCTTGTGGCAGCTTTTTGGGGGTTTCTAAGGTGTTTTCCGACTAATTTAGGTATTTTAAGAAGGAGGAAATAGGATTTTATGTTATTTACATTTTGTCTCGCCTATCCCGCTCTGGCGCCAACTTATCCCGACCTGGCGCCACCGCCCTAACGAGATTTGTCTCGCCCTGGCGGACAGTGGCCCAAATTTTTTCCAGATTTTTGTTTCTCCTAAATAACGACGGTTTGGGTCATTACAAGTAATTTGATAACCGTGGTTAATTCATATATGAGATGCAATACATGAAACCTCATGCATGCTGCAATCCTGAAATACTTCAACCATTGTAAGTAATTTTATTATTTCATTCTTGCATTCTTAGTAGTTAAATATAAATTAAACTCTTTTGGCACACTGTTTTACTCAAAAAATATAAATAAAATAAAAATGACTGAGTTTTTGAAAAATCGACTTAACTTATAGTTTAAGAGAAATCGAATTTCCAAAAGAACAGAGTCGCCACTTAATTTTTAGTAAAAATCAAGAAAAATACTTAAAGTTTTCAAAAGATTTAAACAGATAAAATCAATTGAAAATAAAAGGGTTCGAAGTTCAATGTACAATCCGAGAAGGTGTCAGGCCCTCGAAATGCCCGCTAACTTGCGGTTGACCGATGATTTGACTAAAAATGATCTTGACTAATTTTAAAATTTTAACTAAGTAAAAGAATTCATTTGTTTTAACTAATTGTTTTTTAAAATTTAACTAAGTAAATAGACTCACTTATTTTAACTTATTTATTTATTACTATTATCATTTTTGTCACTTTATTTATCTTAAAGGGGAATGAACTAAAAGGAAATTTTTCTAAAGGGGAATGGTTCATAAAATGTCAACAAGACTAATATTAAAATAAAAACTAAGTAATAAAATATATATACTTTAATTCGAAAATAAAATGAAATGACCATTCTTGAGGAATTTAATTAAGTTAAATCATAAGATAATCAAAGCGTTAGTCAAATATAATAAAATAATAAGAGAGGGAAATGAAATAATCAAATTTGGGCCTATTACTGCCCAAAAACATTGTGCCAAAGATGCTGATTTTTGGACTTTAGACCCATTCACGTTTTTGTATACACAAGTTGTATATCAGTGCATACAACTCGTATATCAACCCCGTTTCCTGTATCTTGGGCTGTATACCGGATGTATACAATCTATTTTGACCCCTGCAACCTGTGTCCTACACCTCAGGCCTGTATTTCAACGTTTAGACCCATATATCAGCCGTATACAGCTGTATACAGACTGTATTTCAGTTTGTTTTTCAAATTCCCGGAACATGAAAGTCCCATTTTCAGCCTGTGCGTCTGCTTCCCTAATTTTCCCCCGGTAGCCGACTCAAGAAAGAGAGGACGTCGGGCCTTAATGGCCCCTTAGCAATGCAAGGATAAAGGCCTAAGTCCCAAAGGACTCGTCAATAAATGACATGCATCAGAAAACAAAATAAATACATAAGTATCATCCATTGATAAATCAATATAAAGAAAAGACATCAAGTAAAAATTGCCCACACATTATGATCTCAAATAGCTTATGCCATAGT
>JAJOOS010003705.1:0-25919 GCA_029582725.1 Solanum chiquidenum
TTCTACTCCCAAAAAGTATTTCAACGGACCCAAGTCCTTGGTATGAAACCTAGTATGCAAGAGAGTTTTGAGATATTCCCATATAATCACTTCTTGTGATGAAAATGTCATCAACATATACAACAAGGAGGATAGTGCCGGATGTTGATTGCTGGTAAAAGACTGAGTGATCACATTTGCTCATTTTCATCCCAAAATTCTGAACTACCTCACTGAACTTGCCAAACCAAGCTCGGGGACTCTGCTTCAATCCATACAAGGACTTCTTCAAATGACATACTTTCCCATACTCCCCCTGAGCAATGGTTGCTCCATATACACTTCTTCTTGAAGATCACCATGAAGGAATGCATTCTTGATATCTAACTGATGTAAAGGCCAATTCTCGGAAGCAGCTAAAGAAATGAACAAACGGAAAGATGTGAGTTTGGCAACTGGGGAGAATGTGTCTGAATAATCTACCCCATATGTTTGAGCCTACCCTTTAGCTACAAGTCTAGATTTAAGTCTCTCTATAGATCCATCTACATTAACTTTAACTGTGAAGACCCATTTACATCCCACCAATTTATTTCCCTTGGGTAAATCCACTAAATACCACATGTGGTTTTCCTCTAAGGCATGTATTTTATCAAGCATTGCATCAGACCACCCGAGATGATTCAAGGCCTCTTTCACTGTTTTTGGTACAGAAACAGAGTCTAGATAAGTAATCAAAGATCTAGACGTAGAGGATAAGTGGCCATATGAAACAAAATTACTAATGGAATATGAGGATTTACAACTACGTTTACCTTTGCGAAGAGCAATTGGGAGGTCAAGATCTTGTGGAAGATCAGAAGAATGAGGATCTGTTGACAAAGAAACTGGTGCAGGACATGTATCATTTGCCTCTCACCTCCTTGAGTAAACTTGAACAATTGGCGGTCTTTCCACATCAGATGGAGAAATAGCTTCCGATACAATAGTCGATTGGTCCTCAATAGAAGAACTAAGATAGAGGACAACATCTTATTCTTTTGTCAAAACACGGGTGACCTGATAGACTAGCCACTCATCTTCCTCCCCTTGACTTGTAGAAATCAGAGGTGCATAGAAGAATGGTGTAGTCTTTGAAAATACCACATCTGTTGACACCAAAAGAAAATTCGACAGAATAACACCGATACCCCTTTTGGAGGTGAGAATAGCCCAAAAACACACACTTCAATGCCTTGAGATCCAACTTGGTAACAGATGGTTGAACATCTCGAACATAACATGTGCTTCCAAATATCTTAGGTTCCACCGGAAATAGAGACTTTTTTTAAAACATAACATTGTAGGGCACATTACCAGCAAGCACAATAGATGGCATGCGATTGATCAGAAAACAAGTTGTAAAGACCGCATATGCCCAAAATTGTTTAGGAACCTTCAATAGGAACAAAAGTGCTTGAGCTGTCTCAAGTAAGTGTCTATTCTTCCTCTCAGCAACTCCATTTTGAGAAGGTGTATCGACACAAGAAGACTGATGGAGCATACCATGTTGTCTCATATACGACTGAGATAATTCCGACATATATTCTTTAGTATTGTCACTCCTAGAAATACATACTGAAGCATTGAATTGTGTCTTGACTTTAGCACAGAAGGCACAAAAGTGAGTAAATACTTCCAAACGACTCTTCATAAAATAAATCCAAGTCATCTGAGAAAAATCATCCACAAAAGTAACAAAGTACTTATGCCCAGTTTTGGAAACAACAGGACACGGTCCTAAACATCATAATGAACTAACTCAAAAGGTGACTCAACTCGCTTATTAACCCTTGGACTTAATGAGCTGCGATGATGTTTTGCAAATCGACATGACTCGCATTCTAATGAAGAAATATTCTGGAATTGAGGACACAACTTATTTAATAGAGGTAGAGAAGGATGTCCCAATCGATAATGTGCTTCAAATGGAGACACAACACTAGAGCAGGCAACAAACTGATGCTCCCATTCATCAAGGATGTATAGATCGTCAGATACATGTCCTTTACCAATAACCTGATTCGTCTTAAGATCATGAAACAAACAATGATCGGGAAAGAACGAAATATAACAATTAAGGTCTCTGGTAACTTTGCTAACAACAATCAAATTAAAGGCCAACTTTGGTAGACTTAATACAGATGACAGAGTAATAGAAGAGGTTGGTTTAATCGTCCCATATCCAACACTGTTGCAAGTTGATCCATCAGCTACGGTAACCGGAGAGGGTTCTTTGTGTGCTTACAAGAAAAAATATTAGGATTACCTATCATGTGCTTTGTGGCACCAGAATCAATCACCCATTTATTTGAAGAGGTGATAAGACATGTGTTATTTGATTCAACAAAGGAATTAACTGAAGTGGATTCCTTCGAGATTTTCTGGTATTGACAGAATTTAGCAAACTCCTCCGCTGAAATTAGGACCATTTTGTCAGATAATGGACTACAAGCACCAACAACTTTAGACCTTTGAATTCTCTGAGGTCATTTTCCCAACAAGTCCAACCAGATTATATCCTAAAATCAGACAATACCCAAGATAGACAATAACCTATTTTGGAACAATAAACAAAGTAATTGTTCTTCCCCACACCAATTCCACTCAAGGCTAGCTATCCAACTAATCAGAGACCCAAAAATAACTCGTGATAAATCAGAAAATCATCAAATAAAGATCCAAGTAAGTATTGATTGAAGATCAAAACCTAATGATGCTACATCAAAATCCCAATGCTAAAAATTGTAAGACACGAGTGAAATCATAACGTCAAATATTAGCAGAAATTGCTAGAAAAAGAATGTCAACATACTACCAAATGTTGCTCGACACAGAGAGAGACCACCAGATTATTGGTCAGAAATGGGAAACTCTCTCAAATCGTGGTCTGCTGAACAAACAACCACCAAATCCTTGTTAGAAATGTCACTGCAACATTGGAACAACAAGCAGATTGAATTTATAATGCAACACACATAAATTTCTGATGCAGCACCACTACTGCAGTCTCACTGGAAAGGGTACTGATGGAACGTGAGGCTCACAAGAGTAACTTCTAGCCTTCGAGATCTAGGGGTTCAAGATCGTGGGAAGTACCTTCTTCCTAAGTGGGTGGTGACAAAAATTTTGGAACACTCAATCACTTCCGGTGAAACTATAATTGATTCCGGCGAAGTCACAGTGACTTTCGACGAAGACAAAATACCAACTCAGACATTGGCTCTGATACCATGTAAATTATAACTTATTGAGAATAACTTGTTTATTACTCAAAGAGAACAATGATATAAATACATGGAGAGAATAAGCTAACTATGGTAACTAAATATTCTGTTAGAATAGGAATAGGTTTATACAATCCTATTAGAATAGGAATAGGTTTATACAATTCTATTAGAATAGGAATAGTAATAGAAATAGAAATAGGAACACTAAATAGTATCCTACTTGGTACAGGATTGTATTCTAGGGTCTATTAATCGGGTCTCAATGTAATAATGTAAACAACGACAACAATTCAATAATATTCTTTTCCTATATTTTTCACATGGTATCCGAGCCTCTACGATCTTGGTAAACAATCAAAGAGCTTCCGCTGCCGGCGGGCGTATATTATCCATATATGCCGCCCGTCCAGCCAACAATTATTTTAGTAAAAGTTGGGTCACCGTGTATCATTCCGATGACTATTTTCTCATATCTAATTTGTGTAGCACCGTGCCATCATTCCGGTGACTACTTTTTTATATCTAATTTGTGTAGCACCGTACCATCATTCCGGTGACTAATTTTTCATATTTAATTTGTGTAGCACCGTGCCATCATTCTGGTTACTACTTTTTCGTATTTAATTTGTGTAGCACCATGCCATTCTTATGGTGACTGTCTTTTTTTTGCATATCTTATTTGTGTAGCACCATGCATCTCTCCGGACTACTTTTTATATTTAATTTGTGTAGTACCATGAATTTTTCCGAACTATTTGCTCATATATGAGTTGCATAGCATCACGTGTCTTCTCAGTGACTTCTCAGATTGATTTGCATAGTTCCATTCATCTTTTCGGTGACTCCTCAAATATGATTTGCGTAGGATTGTGCCATCATTCCAATCCTACCCATATAATTTTTCTTTTTCAGTAGGGTCGCGCCATCATTTCAACCCTACCTATATTATTTCTCTTTTTCAATAGGGTCGTTCCATCAATTCAATCTATCCTATATAATTTATATTTTCTAGTTGGGTCGTGACATCATCCCGACCCAACCAATATAATTTTATTTCTTAGATTGTGACCACTTTTAGTCATCAAATCTAATACTCTGGCATATGAGCATATTCCGCCAATATTTTGGTGACTTGTTTAATATCAACTCGTCTATTGATTTCAATATGATCCACATAATTTATACTAGATTTTGAGCACTTACAACCACCGCTGCATTGTGAAAAAGTCTGTATGGAGCAACCACCTAATTTTGTTGCTCAGGGGTAGTTTAGTAGCCTTGTATGTTGATTACGTAAGTCACTCTATGGTCTGAAACAGTTTTTGCAAGCTTGGTTTGGGAAGTTCCAACACTATAATTTTATCACTTTGTGTTTTATCGGCATTATGCATCAAATTCAGTATTTCATGAGAAGACCATGCACATTGAAATTGATTGTCAATTTTGTGAAGTCGAGTGATCAACTTGCAGTTATCTCACCAAGCCCCTCATCAGTCCTCGTGTTAATTACATTTGTAACAAGCTAGGTACATGAATTGTATGCACTAGCTTGAGGGGAAGTATTAGAATAGAAATATGTTTATACAATCCTATTAGAATAGGAATAGGTTTATACAATCCTATTAGAATAGGAATAGGTTTATACAATCCTATTAGAATAAGAATAGATTTATACAATTCTATTAGAATAGAAATAGGAATACTAAATAGTATCCTACTTGGTACAGGATTATATTCTAGGGTCTATAAATTGGGTCTCAATGTAATAATGTAAACGACAACAATTCAATAATATTATTTTATTATATTTCTCACATATTCTAATCCCTAAGAATTAACTCTATTATCTATCTATATTAGTATACAGATTATGTAACGGTAATGAAGTAAACCTCATATGTGATACCTGCAACATATTGTCTTTTCTTGCATCTTCTCCTCTGGAACACTATTCAGTAGAAGTTTCTGAGTCTTCCCTTGTAGATGTTTCTCTCTGTATTTCATGTTGTTAGGCGATAAGCACATTCAACATGAAGAGGTCTCCATCCTAAGTCGTTTGGTTTTCTTTATCAACCAAGTAGGTCTAAATGGAGTTCATCTGCTAGAGTAGTGGAATTTTTGTGTGTTATCTACCATGAGCAAGTATTAGTTGCATAGTGATAGTGTGTTATCTACATAATTAGTTAGGTGGGTTCATGCACCAAACATGAGAAAGAACAAGATTAAGGAGTTTCTAGGTAGCAGTTTGTTATAGTCATTTATAGTGGTTTTGATAATGTATGGGGTTCATGCACCAAACATGAGAAGGAATAATATTAAGGAGTTCCTAGGTAGTAGTCTGTTATAGTCATTTACAGTGGTTTTGTTAATGTCAGACTCCTGTTTTAGTATTTGTTGTATTTGCTGATTGGATCATTTACCTGTAAAATTTAGATCACTTACCTGTAAAACAACACTACAGATGTGAGTGTACTATTTTTGAAGTTGAGGAAGGTATTATCTTGAAGTAGCTAGTATGCTTTGGATTTAGTTTGTCATGGTTTTTTGTTTTCTATATATGACCACTGAATGTGGTATTTGTCTTTTCTCTCAAGTTCTTGTAGCTACTTTGATATCGCTAGGATTAAAGGACATAATTTTTAGGTTAAAATACACAAATTTAGTTCCCTCCATGGGAGGATGGTGATCTGTTGTTGTGGAGCATGTTAACAGAAAAAGGTCGTGGTATGATGTGGACTTTGAAGCATCTTAAACAGGACAAGGTCCTGGTATGATCAATTGGATTCCTGTTTATACATTGACCTATTTTTTTGCATGTTTTGAAGTATCTGAATATCTGTTTTGGATCAACGTTACAAGGGCTTCTGGTTATTTTGTGCGGGTGTGTGTTCAATTACACTTGAGTGTTCTGGTCACTTGGTACTAATCTAATGTGCTTTCTCCTATAACGTGTAGTATTTATCAATCTATATGCTCGTTGCAGTTTATGGAGGATAAGTGTTTTATCCAGGCGGCAGTGTCAGTGATCGAGTTTAACTATCGAGTAAGAACTGAATGTTCTCAAAATTATTGTCTCTTGTCACATGTATGGAATGCAGTTACTGAATGTAGGTGGTGTCTATGTATTATTCTAATGAGTATAGGTGAGAAGTAGCTTCTGTTTTGGGTTTCTTATTTCACAAGCTTATTTGGTCTCTTTTGATTTGGGATTGGTATCTGTCGGTTAGTATCTTGGATGTGATAAAGCTTTGAGTTCAGGGGAAACAAGTTGATATTTTTTTCTCAAAATATGGACTAATGGAAGTTTAACTCTGGAAGAAGCATTTGACGAAACATACCGGAATTTGGCAGATGCGAGAACAGGGAAGGACCAAGATTCCATGTGTAGCGTTGGAACTGGTGCAAAAAGTTGATTTCAGGGTACATATTGTTCTCTCTTTGTGAAGATACTTTGTAGTCCCAGAACTGGAGAATATGCTTTCTTGATATTACATATACATTTTTAGTTGTTGAAGGTGCTATGAAATTGTGGAGTTCATAAATGCAACTTCTTCATGGTATGAGATGTATGTTGAGTTGTAAGATATAATTGATTTTCACGTTCTGGTCCAGCGGTTCTTCCATTGCACAATTACACCTTGGGCAATCTCATAACGAGACTAGGACCAGTTGGGAGCCATGACATTTATTTTTCATCTGCTATGCATCTATGAAGTAATATCTTGTCATTTGAAGTCATGATTTGCACTAGCCAGGGCTTAAAAGTTGTCTTGACAGTTTTACTTTTTAGTTGCTATGTATCTTCCAAGTAGTAACTTGTCATTTGAATGTCATGTTTTGCTAGTCAGGGCCCAAAAGTTGTTTACCACGTGACATCAAAACATATGTGAGAGAATTTCATTATTTGTTTAGCACAACAGTCTCCAAATTAAGTTGTGAGAATGTTCCATAGTATTCTAACAGAGACTTTTGTTCAACGAGGTTTGCAACAACGTACCAACACTATGAGTCTGTTCGGTTCTCCAATTTTAAGTTGAGAATTTTGGAAGATAATGGAATACAGTACTTTTCTAGCACACAACTAAGAATTTCGGTTTTGACGTGTAATTTTCTTCTTCACTTATTTCCTAGAAGGGCAGTGTCAAGTCCACCACTTTAACTGCCCACCCCAGTCTACTTGTACAACAACAACAATAAGGATATACTCAGTGCAATTCCATAAGTTATCACATAATTGGGGTCTGGGAGGGTAGGAAGTAAGTAGACCTTACCTCTTAACTTTGAGGGGCAGAAAGACTTTTCTGATAGACCTTGGAGGTCACTTCATAGTCTGTTCCTCCCGGTTTTCATTTCTTTTTTGTATAATCCATCTTATTTCATAGTTGTTCCCTGACTCTGTTCTTTGTGTTTAATGAAATTTTATTGAAGTTTACTTTGTTATTGTAGAACTTGATTTTCAACTAAAAATCTGATTTTATCCTTTCAATTTTCGAAGTGATTTTCGGACTAATTTACCCCTGTTTCTAATCCAATTAATATGGGTATCTTTGGACTCTTTTTGATGAACTCTGTTCATTCTTGATTGTTGGAGATTCGTATGGTTGAGGAAGTGCTTCGATAGAGTTGTTCGAGTGAAGTTTCGACCTTTGAGGTACGTTTAACTATCCCTATTTTAGACTGAGATGAGTAATTAACCTTTCTTAGGAAGTTAACTACGAAATGAGTAGTAGTATGAGTCTTAGAAGTTGGTAGGTGTTGAACTCCTTATTTATTTCGTACGATACCTATTTGTGATGCTTAGCCTGTATGAGGGCTTGTGTGATACATTTATTTGTTGCTGAAAACTGTGATAGGTGAGTAATTGCCCGAGCGAGGGGTTGTGTGGTCTATCTTTTTATATGACATTGAGATGTCCGGGTTAGGGGCTTGAGTTGATTTTTTAAATACTTTAAAATGAAGGAAATGCTTTCTAAGTGGTAAACTATGATTTCAAATGGATCCCTCCATTATCCTTATCATTTGAGAACACGTTTCATGACTTACAGAGTTTGGGAACTTGATACTACTTGAAATCCTTGATGGATCAATTATGTCTTGTGTTGTATGTGTTGTGATGTATTCATCCTCATACATCATATCATTGTTCATGGAAATGTGAGAAAGTGGAGGAGTACAATCCTTTTGAGAAAGAAAATGTGACACCTTACTTAGTTGGAGTATACTTAGCCTATTGAGTGAACATAAAAGCATACTCCTTCACACTCATATTTCCTTGTCGGAGGTTAATGAACTCAAACACTTTTTCTTCTCTCATTTGAAGACAAAAGAAATGATCAAGAAAAATACCCTTAAACTTCTCTCAATCAAGAGGACCCACATAAATCGCCCTCTCACTTTTCCATTGTTCAAACCACACTTGAGCAATACCCTTGAGTTGATAAGCGGCCAACTCCTCCTTCTCAACCATAGTCAATCACATAATACCTACTATCTTGTAAACCTCATCAATGAACTCTTGTGGATCCTCGTCAACCTTCGACCCATGAAATTTCAGAGGATTCATCCTTGTGAAGTCCCTTATCCTTGCCACCGCCGTACCCACATTTGGGTTCACGAGAGCATTAAATGCCTTTCTATTAGCTTGAGCCTTCATCGCTTGAGACAACACTTGGAAAGCGACTCGTAATTCAGCATGAGTCACTTGCTCGGCCAAAAGGTTAACCAGAACTTGAGGAAGCTCCGACTCCACATTCTCATCCACATTCCTTCTCATATAAGCTCTTCGAGGGGCCATATCCTGAAAAGGATCAAATCTGATTTAGGATTTGGTTCTTTATAGAGATAGACTCTATGACACGACTTTAGAGTAATTAAAGAAGCGAAGTTTTCTAAACACTTTGTAACCTCCTATTTATAAATGTGACGCGCTTCATATTCATGAAGCAACTTGTCAGACTTCCTAGGACCTTTTTCTAAACCATTGTACTCTAAATACCAAGTTTATCACGACCCAAAGTACATCCTAGATGTGACATGACATATAAGACCCCAAAAGGCCCTACACTAGCAACCTGACATACATATACACTACATAATAGAGAAAATCAAGAAATCTCATAAGAATGTAAAGAGTTTGACAAAAAAGAGAAAGTACATCAAAGTCTCGAAAAGCCATCTATTACATCAAAAGAGTGGTCGGAACGTAACGCGTACACCATATACAAAGTCTGGAAACTGAAACATAAGAAAAGCAATAAAAGTATCATGGTCCTCGAAACATGAGGACTCAAAACCAACTCTTGATCGTCAATGAGATCAACTAGCCATGAACGAAGGGAGATGAATCGTCAAGCCCCACATTAGTGAAATAAAATAGGCACAAGCATGCATTAGTTCATGGACTATTTTAAGTATGAGGGGAATGCAATAAAAACATGTGACATGATCATAAGAGGACATAAACGATAACATGATAAGTGTGACCAAGCTAAATATAGTAAATCTTTAAAGAAGAATCATAATCATGAACCTGGTCAATGCATCTAACAATTATGAGGAAAACTTCATAAAACCTTGAAAGTAACTTAGTTCATTTTGTGGGATATTTACTAGTCACCAACAAAGACCATGTGTGCTACAACATGAAATCCGGTGTCTTGCTCCCACACCAAAAAGAGATGACATTGCTTGCCAAGACAACAACTTGAAACTTATAGCTTAGGTGGATCCACTAGCTATGTCACTTAAGACAACCTTTGGGAGGGGGGGCGTAGTTAGGGACAAGAAGATTGATAGTAGAGACTCGACCTCTACTAACGGGAGAGCCTCCATCTCAATATCTTCTCGGTGCTAAGTAAAAATCCCAACAGAACAGTCATAAATATAAGCATATAATCACTCATGGAAAAATACAATTAAGTTACTAATCCAAGCTAATAACATCATAGGGTAGCTCCTTAAATCATGTGTGAGAAAATCTTTCACCATTCATGATTTCTTAAGTATGTGAGAAAATCTTTCACAATTCATGCATATGTGAGAAAACCTTTCACAATTTCATCGATGTTCATTTTAAATCAACCTAGATCATAATTTATTCCTTTTCATAAATCATGCATAAGTTTATGAAAACATCATTCATTGATTCATTGCTTTTCTTCAAATTCATGCAAATTAGGGTTCATAGTCAAAATCATGATCAATGCATGAGTTCATGTGATTTCAATTGGAAAGCATGTAATTGAGTCAAAGCAATCATATTAAGATCAAATTCAATAAATTTAATCAACATAAATAGAACCCATGATAATTCAATGAAAACCTTAATCAATTTGGTTGGCATTGAATTAGAGAATTGAAGAGTCTTTAGGGGCTCAATAGGTAAATGGAACCCATTGATGAACTCCCTACATACCTTGACCTTGAATCCCTAGAATAAATGATGAAAAAGGAGACTTGACCTTGAAGAACCCTATTTTCTTCTTCCTTGTCTAGAGAGAGAATTTTGGATAGAACCTTAGAGAGAATTTTGGAATTTGATTGAATGAGGGAGTTGGGAAATTTCTAAGGGTGAAGGGTAGTTATAGGACTTAGAATTGGGGTTAAAACGGCGTAGTATAAGCATTAAGTGCATAGGAAAGGACCCAAATACAGTTTAAAAGTAACTGTCGGACAGACCTACAGTTGTGACCTACAGTCCATAGGAATTTCAATGGTCGTCCTGGTCAACCGTAGAACCAACTTTAGAAACTCAAATATTCAATCATTTCCCATGAGACCATTCTACGGTCTGTCAAAATTCTTACGGTTTGTAGACCCTATCCGTAGAACTAAACTTTCACTCCAAAATTTCACTAGGTCTGGAACCTTTCTACAGAATCTTCCTACGGTTCGTTGAACCAACTACGAATCGTTAAAATTATCCATAGACCTGACGTCTTAAATCAAATTTCGGAATCAATCTTACGAGTTATTCCTACTACTCGTAAATTTTTCTACGGTTCGTCCTGTCAAGTCGTAGGTCCAATCTTCAGAAACTTAATTTTCTAAAACTCAACTCTCGGTCTACGACTTCCTTTCTACGGTCCATAGGTTGGACTTGTAGAAACTTGCTTCAGTCAAATTTCTGCATTTTTCTTTCCTTTTCGACTTTTCAACTTTTGAGGTGTTATAACGAACTTCTACGAAGTCCTTCTACGTCACATAGAACCATCTACGACCCGTCAAACCCTTCTAGTAGACTAAGGTCTTAAACCAATTACTCTTAATCATTCTACGGGTCAGTCCTATGACCTGTCAAACATTCTATGATTTGTCTTGTTCACTCGTAGTCAAACATCAGAAACTTAAAAAAAAATTCCAAAACTCAACTGAACTTCTATGACTCAACTTCTACGTCCCATAGAACCTCCTATGGTCCGTAGATGAGACTCGTAGATCACACCATCAGTGCCCAAAACTGATTTTTTTCTTTTTAATCCAACTTTCCAATTTCCAAGGTGTTACAGTCACCCTCATTTTGTTCAATTATTTCGCTTTGGGTATATTACATACTCGTACATATAATGCACTAATGTCATTCGACCTGCATCATAAAATTACAAGTACACAGGATCATCAACAGACACTTCGTCTAGATCACTTTGCATTCCTTGACCGCTTTTGGTGACCCCCTCCTAGCATTTTGGGTGACCCCATTTTATTCATATTTCTGTTTAATTGTTTTGAGGTGTCGTGGATCATGTCTCGACATCCATGTTGAACTGTAGAGGCTTCATAGATAGAGAGTGTTGATGATTCTTTCAATATTTTCTTTAAACTATTATTGCTTTTAAATTATCTGACTTGATTATTTTTGAGACAATGATTTACTTCTGTTTTTAAAGCTTATATTTGTTTGGGTCAGTCTTCCGCTAAGTAGTTAGCCAGACCAAGAGTTCGCTTGGGACCAACAATAGTTCTCGAGTGCCGGTCACATTTAGGGTATAGGCTCAGGGTGTGACACTAAATTTTGAACATCAACATTTGCATTTGTCTATGAAGTTTGAAAAAAAAAAACGTAGAAGGTATTTTATTTTGTGATATAAGAAGTATTATGTATCGTTTGTGCTTTATTTCTTATGCTGACATCTCTTCATTGAAAAATTCTCCTTGCTTGAAGTGGATATAGAATTAAGAAGTCCTAGGAGCACTTGTGATTTGTATTTATTTTCACATGGTTACTAATAAACATGCTTCTCTTTTCGATCAATAGTGTATGATACTTTCTGAATTGGTGCATCAATGACAATAAAGATAATAATATATTTTCTTGTATATATATATATATAAATATCATAAAGAAGATTGATATTTATATATTGTGAATATTTTTTACTCACATGAGAGGAAAGATAATTATGCTTGTGTAGGTAGATTTGCAATTCAGGATTCTTGCATCTTTTATTTATTTGAGTTGGCAATTTTTAAGACAATTTTGACAAGTGATCAATGAGGGAAAAGATGTCCAAATTGTTGTGATGTAGTATAATATTGGAGCTCTTTTAATCGAGTGTTATTGCTCTATAATATTACAGAATTTTACTTAATAGTATATTTAATTAATTTTTGAGATTTTTCTCATCACTACTCAACTATTTGATTTGTTTAAATTTAAGACAATTAATTCCTTCTTCTAAAATAACTATTTCCTTCCTTTAACAATTTTTTAATTTATACGATAACATCTTTTCCCTATATCAGCAGTGAACTTTTTTTAAAATAATTTCTGAACTTTTCTTTTTTCCATTTCATAATAATAACTCATAATACATTGAAAACGATAGGCCGTTAGTTATCAATTCAAAAATAATTAAATTCTTGAAGATAGATATTGTGCAGGTGCAAGAAAAAAAGTAGGAAGATATTTTAAAAGAAATATATTTATGAATAAGATAATATATAGCTTTGAACGTGAGAAATAAAAAAATTTAGAAGTACATATATGGAATATTAATAATTAAATTCTTGAAGATAGATATTGTGGAGTTGCAAGAAAAAAAGTAGGAAGATATTTTTTTCTTCTAAAAGAAATATATATATGATAAGATAATATATAGCTTTGACCGTGAGAATTCAAAAAAAAATTAGAAGTACATATATGGAATATTAATTATTTAAATCATGGATTAGACGGTGGATATATACAAATTTATGGGAAGTTGGTGTAGCTTCTTACTGTGATGTTGTTTATTCAGGCAAAAAAAAGAAGGTAAAATAAATAAATAAATAAAAATGTGAAGAAAATAAATAAGCTACTAAAAGGAAGTGGTAAAACTTGGTAAGCAAATCTAATATAGACTTTGGTGCAACAAGATAGACTCAAATATTTGTATAAATAAGAATTAGAAAATGTTCTCTTCATTTTTGTTCTTATCTGTTTAACTTTGTGTTTTCTTTCAACAAAAAACATCTAAAACAAATCAGTGTTATCAATTATTTTTTTCCAGAAGAAATAATGGAGGAACAAAACAATCAACTCTTTGAAATAATCAGATGTCTGGTGGTAGATGTTGATGTCACTTGCCTTCTCATTACTGCTACTTTTCTCAAGAAATCCAAATTTGAAGGTACTTAACTTTAGTTTTTCATTTTACTAAATTTTATGAGTGTTTAAAATCTAATATTGTGATGACACTTATATCATGTTAAAATAAAGTATATTTTTTATTCTTTTCATGTTATCATATTTTGATTTGAGATTTATGTCGATTGAGATTTATATAAGTCAAACCTAGTCATCAATTCATCTAATTAGTTTCTTTTAATTTCTTCTTTTTCTCATCAACTGATTTCGGAAAATTTTCTATATGTATTATCAATAATTTTATATGTTTTACAATAATATAATTTCTTGGTTTAATTCAGTTGTGACAGTGAAGAGCGCAAAAGATGCTTTGGGTGTTCTTCGTGGCAGTGGCCTCTCATTTGATCTTGTGGTCACAGAAGTCCACATGCCCGAAATGAATGGCTTTCAACTTCAACAAGAAATAGCCAAAGCATTTAACATTCCTGTTGCTTGTGAGTTTATTCTTCTTATGTTGTATAATAGATGTCTATAAGAGAAAAAACAGTTTCTTATTGATAACTCTCGATCAATAACATATTTATATATAACATAACTCACCCTAAGAGCATTGTTGATGATTGATGGAAAGAAATTCACCCCACCCCAAATATAAAGGCTTGCTTTTGCTATTTTCATATAACCTCATCACTTTTATTTAGTTTTTGCTCAAAGCGTATGACTTAAATTTATATTATTGAATGTGACCAGTTTTGTCAGCTGATGAAAAAGAAAGTACAATTATGAAAGGGCTTGAGAGTGGAGTTATTTTGTTTATGGGGAAGCCCATGTCACAAAACGATATTAATTATTTGTGGAATTATGCTACCGTGGGAAAGAAGAATCATAAAGGCAAACATGTTATTATTAATCAACATAATCAAGACAATACCAATGAAAGAATCCCCCATGAAGTAATTCATATTGAATCTTCATCGTCGAACAGTGAGAGGGACAAGTCCATGAGAAAATGTGAAGCGACTGAAAGCGAACAGAGTTCATCTCCACAGTCAAAGAAGAGTAGAGTTGTTTGGACAGATCCCCTTCATGACAAATTCGTGGAAGTCGTTTCAAAACTTGGCATGAAGAGTAAGTCTTCTCAAACATTATATATATTGAAGAATATCAGATCATCTAAAGGTTATCTATATGTAAACTACCTCTCTTTTTTTCTTCTGCAGAAGCTCATCCAAGGAAAATTCTTGACCTCATGGATACTCCTGAATTGACTAGAATACATGTGGCAAGTCATTTGCAGGTATACTACAGTTAACTCATCAATAACAAATACTAATCGAGTATAGAGTTAATGGTATTCTATAATAAAATAAATGAGCATAGCGAGGATTTTTTTTTATTTAATGTTTATTACACAAAAGTAAGAAAATAAACTACCAAGTCATAACTTTATAAATATATTTCAAAGTAGGTAACACAAAAACGAATTAATTAAAATAGAGGTATATTTTTATGATAAATTTCTAAAAAATTATCTATTATACAATAATGAATTTGAAATTATAATTTAGAAAAATATTTCATTAATGCTAATAAAAAATATTTATCTATATAGACAATAGATAATAAGAAAAATGTGATGCACACTAGCATGCATGCACATTGGGGTCGTGAGTGTGTCACTCACTAACCCTCCACTGGAGAAACCCTTAACACTTAAACTTAGCAAATTAAAATCAATCCATCAAATCAACAATATTATGTCTAACTAAGTTTTATAAATAAATAAACTTCATAAATAAGTTAAAATCTTATTTAACAACTCCCCAAGAACTAAAAGTCATCGTAAAGAACTGCTAACTAAGTCAATTCCACTATAATGTCTAACAACTAAAATTTAAGATTGAATGTCCCCGTGTATGAAACATGGACATGAATTGTAAAATGATCCTTGGTAGCCTGAACACCTACGCTGTGATAAAAAATGCAGTCTATGCTAGATAGGGGGTTTTGGAGGAACCCCATGAATAAGATTTGCACTCAACAAAAGAAGAGTAGATGTTAGTATTACTATGTATTGGTAGGCATCATAGACTGAATCAAATTTATAAAAAAAAGTAACACATAAACCAAATAACAAGTAAATTAGACTTGAACACATAAAAAATTCACAATTATTAAATATAATCATCACAAGGTTATCAATAATAAGTCATTCAACAATACCATGCTCAATGAACCATTAACCTACACAAAAATAAACAAAGTATACATAAATAATGTTAAGGGATTTATTTATGTCAATAGCCATGATTTGCAGGGACCAGCTTCGTTCATATATCATATCGTCATGGTACCCAACCTTCGATACATACATATATATCATCATTAGCAAGCATGTATAAAGACCAATTAATAAGCAATTTGCTCAAAAGTATATATACATAAATCTAAGTATGTTCTAACAAATTAAATGATGTTAGAAGGGTGTAATGAACATACCTTGATGATAGAAAAAAATCCAGAAGGTTAAAAATTGCATCTCTCAAGCTTAGGAACGAGTCTTTGGGAATTGGAGGGAAAATGACATCTAAAAGTGTGTTGGATATAAAATCTGTTGAAGTTTTCTACAAAAGGTTTTCCTTCTATGTCATGTTCACTATGGTGGGCCAACTAACCTCTATAGTGGTCCCCTGCAGGGCTAGGGCCTCTATGATAGAACAATTTTCTGTATCGATTCCGCTAGAGCGATGGGGTCTTACTATGATGAAGTTTAGTAATGATTTTTCTAAAGTTCTTCCGTACACCCCATTTCACAATGCACTTAAGATTTCTTAGATGATACAAGCATATCCCACATCAAAAGTTGCTATAACATGAGTTCTATTAATCTAACTTTCATTTCGAAAAATTTTATCGCTCACTAACCCCTCCCACTAATATAATCTAGGATCAAAACAATCAAACCTCAACTAAAGAATCACAAATGACTCTCAAACCCTATAACATATTATTTTTTCCTAAGAACTATTATAATCGGAAATTTTCATCTAATCTCATCCCGACAAATTCCATCTAATTATATAAATTTCGAGGACTACCATAACGATAGAACATGTCATTAAACACATAAATAGCATATATCTAATGCATGCAATATTATATTAAAATAACAATCATAAATGAGTAGCCTTAAATTTTGTATATGAAAAATATTACATAAATGAATTATTGAAATGTTGAGGGTAAAATAGAGATGACATGAAATAAGGGCGAGGTGATGGTTAGAGAATGTCTATGATGCAAAGTTTAGGGGATGTTTGATATTTAAATCAAAGTTTGAAGTGTGCATTATTATTTTCAATCCATTAAATATTGTAACTTCTCTTAAATGAAACTCAAGTATCCATATATATGAGATATTAAGCATTTTCTTGAATAAAAGCTATGAAATTTGAAAGTTATAGTTGTATTAATTTATGCTCATGTTAGAAATTCCATGATAAAATAAATTTTCAAAGTTAGATAAATATTGTATAGAAATTTATATAAAGAAAAAAATTGTATAATTTTTTTTTTTATTGTTAGAACAAAGTAATCATTCTCGTGCTTACAAACTTTGTAGAAATATCGTATGGGCTTGGAAAAGAACAGTAATTCAGAGTTGGTTTCAGATGTGAGTAAAATCACATTTAGTAATGCTAACCAATTATCCACAAAAAAAGCAACTGACAATATTTCAACTAGAGTTCAACAACTTATGACAGAAAATTCGAATTTTGTTGATCATGCTATAGAGGTTGATCATCAAGTCTCCCAATTTAGTCAAAGGGAGAAAGAATTGGCAAGAATATTGTGCCATCATGTAAATCAAAAGTCTCATCATATTGGATACGGAGAGGCTTCAGTAGAGTTATCCACTTTACAAGAGAGTTATGAAAGTACTAGAAATGGAGGAACTAGTACTACAGTAGATGGCTTTGCTATGTTGGACAATGTTTATTCTATACCACATTCAACCGAACTTACTCCAATTATTTCTGAAAGCCAGCTGAATGTTAAATCTTCTAATATGGTACGTTTTTTAATTTTTTAGATTTGTTCGTATTTATTTTCTGGTATTCTTTATATAAGTTCAAGAAGTTTGCAATTTTTCTAAAGTATTAATTTAATGATTTTTAGTGTACAATTTACTCCACAAACTTAACACATTGAAGCAAAACAAGAATGAGATGAAAATAATTCTTAGCTTAATTTATGGACTAGACCTACAGGTCTTTTTTCATGGACTAGATCTACACTAGTTTAGGAAAATTTAAAGTATGTCATCTTAATTTTACCATCAAGACTTTACTATATACTTGTGTTTTATCATTAAACATCATGTTCTAAAAATGCAGTTTAAATTTTTTAAGCGAATTAAGAAAATTCAAACATACAATCATTTTGTTTTGCTTTACTTTCTGTTATTTTTTCCACTTTTCCTTCCTCTGATCAAGGAGCGGAGATGGTTGTATACTTTGAGGTCAAAGGGTTCTTAAAAATTTGAATTATTAATTTTAATTTTGTAATTTCTTACATTTTTTCAGAACATAAATGATCGATTTTCGTTATATGCATGCAAAGTTAAATTTGCACTGAAATAATTCAATAATGAAAATAAAAGTTATACCATAACCTACAAGAAAATATTTAAAATAATTGTCAATAAAAATGCTTACAACTTTTGATGTCTTATTTTACTGTGCAATAAGGAGATTATGGAAGTTCTATTAAAAAGGAATGTTCATTTCTCCATAATATTTTTCTGAATTAAGAATTTGAGGTAGTTTCTCATATACATGTGTTTGTTTGATCATAAAGCATTATGTTTTGAAGGTGCAATTTTTAGAATTGAATGTTAAGCATGTTCATATATATTATAATTTTTCTCTTCACTTCATATTATTTTAAAACATTTTTCTCCCTCAAATTAATGAATGAATTAGATGATTGTATACTTTAAGGTGAAATGGTTCGATTTATCTTGTTAATTTTCAACAAAGTCATTTCTTACCTTTTTGTAGAATAAAATAATCAACTTTTATTATAGAGAAGGTTAAAAATGTATGAAATAATGATAATCTCAACAATGAAAATCAAACTATAACGTAAATGTTCTTAAAATTTTTGATGTCTTATTTTTTGGGTACAGGCAAATTATAGCGCTATTACTGCAAGTAAAAATCGTTGTGTCTCCATAATATTTCTTTGAATATGAAATCTGTGGTGATTTTTCATATGCCTATATTTGGTCATAGAATATTTTATTCTAAAAAATATAATTACAGATTTAAGAAAAATAAGAAAATTTATACAAACTATCATTTTTCTCTTCACTTCTATATTTTTACCTCCTTCCGTTCTCCTAGCTATTAATTTGTATAGATGGTTATATATTTTGAGGTGGACATATTCTCAAATAATTTGGCTAGTTAATTTTCAATTGATTTGTTTCTTATATTTTTTTACTACACAAACTACTGACTTTAGTTATATGAAAGGCCACACTTGTATAAGATAATCCATGAAAGAAGCTAAAAATTATATCATGACATATGAATACATAGTGAAAATAATTATTCGTAAATTTGTTTAATTACAATTCATTGTCTTATTTCACTATGTAATAGGGGAAAATTGAAGGTGTTACTAAAGAGGAAATATAGTTCCTGATCCATTATGATTCTACTACATTCAAAACTTAGAGTAATATTTTCTATACCTACATTTGATCATATAGAAGTATATTCTAAAAATGTGATTTAAAGAGTTAAGCATATTAAGAAAGTTTGTACACAGTATCATCTTTCTCTTCACTATTATTCGTATTACCTACGTTTCCTTGCCTAGTTAATTAATGGTGATGATAATATAGTTTGAGGTGAAAGGATTGTAAATATATGATTGGATAACTTTTAATTACTTGTTTCTTATATATTTTAGAACATAAATAATTGGATTTTGTTTAATGAAAGAATAAATATATCTTTAATAAGATAATTCAACATTGACGATTAAAATTATATCATAAGTTGTGAATAAAGTGCTAATATAACTATCACTAAATTTACTTACAATTTTTGGTGTCTTATATTTATATGTAGCAAGAAAATTATGAAGGTATTACATCAGAGAAACGACCATTCGATCTCCGTAATGTTCTTCCGAATTTGGAACCTGAGGTAATTTTTCATATACCTTTGTTTTTAATAGAATACTTTATTATAAAAATATAATTTGAGTTAACCAAAATAATAAAGTTTATACATACTTTCATTTTTGTCTTCATTATCTTTCCACTTTACCCGCTTCTTCTCCCCTAGTTTTATAATGAGATGATTGTACATATTTTGGTCGGGGTGAAAGGATTTTCAAGTAATTTACCTGGTTAATTTTAAATTTGTGTTGTATAAAATAAGTTAATAATGACTCAAAATTAGATCATAAAAACTTATAAATACATAGTGTAAATAATTATCAGTAAATATTTTTATAACTTTTATTGTATTATTTCAATGCATAGCTAAGAAATTATGGAGGTGTTACTACAAAGGAAGAATTGTTCCAAGTTACTATAGAGAAAGTATCATTTCAACTCTATTATGATTTCCCAAATTCGAAACATGAGATAATTTTTTGTATATTTATATTTGAAAATTGAACATTTAATTTTGAAAATATAATTATAAAACTAAATGAATTAACAATATTTGTAATCTCAGGTGACTTATTTTTCTATGTACCAAAAAACTTATTGTGATATTACTGAAGATGAAAAATCCTTCAATTTTTGTATCGAATATAAAACCTCAAACATTTTTTAATCTGACTATGTTTGATCATAGAATAATACACTCTAAAAATATACTTAGAGTAACAAAGGTTTTACACACTACTATGTTTTGAGGTGAAAAGGTCTCCAAAAAATTTAATTAGTTATTTTTAATTCAATTATTTGTTAAATTTTAGTAGAACACATATGATCGACTTTTGTTGTATATATGAAAGGTAAATTTTGTGATGTATAAGATAATTCGATAATAAAACTCAAAACTACACCATAACTTATGAACACATAGAGCAAAAATTATAATTAGTAAATATGCTTACAATTTTTGATGCCTTAGTTCAATGTGTAGCAAGAAAATTATATAGGTATTACTACAGAGGAGGGGTCCTTCCAACTTAACTATAATTCCTCAAATTCAGAAGTTGAGGTAGTTTCACTTATGCCAATGTTTGATAATAGCATATTATATTCTGAAAATACATTTATGATGAAGTTCTAGAATTGAGAATCTTTGTATACGCTATTATTTTTCTCTTTACTTGTTCTATTTATCCATTTTCACTCCTCTAGTTAATTAGTTGAGATGATCGTGTATTTTGAGGTGACAAAGTTTCTAAATAGTATGATTGATTAATTTTTAATTTACTTTTTTCTTACCTTTTTGTAGTGTAAAAATGAACTCCTTTTGTTAAATGAGTGGTTATATATGTGTTGAATAAGATAACTCGAAATTAAATATCAAAATTAAATCCTAACTTGTGAATAAATAGTGTGAAAATAATTTTCATGAAATATACTTACAACTTTTGGTGTTTATTTTATTATGTAGCAAAATAATTACAATGATATTACTTCAGATGAAAGATCGTCCAGTTTTTGTAATGTTCTCTCAAGTTCGAAACCTCAGGTAATTTTGTTGTATACTTATATTTGGTCATAAAATACTATATCTAAAAATATACTTATAGAATTGAGAGAATAAACAAAAATTGTACACACAATTATATTTATCTTCATTATCTACTGTTCGTTCCACCCACTTTTCCTCCACTAGTTAATTGTGAAGACAATAGTACATTTTGAGGTAAAAGAATTCACAAATAATTCAAGCTACATCGTTTCGACACCAAAACATTTTCCGCACTTCAGAATTTAAGGTAGTTTTTTTTGTTATATCTATGTTTAGTCAACGATCATTGTATCTTAAATATATAATTTATAGAGTTAAAGAAAATTAAATATTTTTGTCCACAATATCATTTTTCTCTGCATTCTACGATTCTTTTACCCAAGTTTCTTTCCCGATTAATTTGTAGAGATGATTTTATATTTTGAGATGAAATTAAAGATTTCTCAAATAGTTTGGCATGTTAATTTTTGTAGAACATAAGTTTCAATCTTTTTTTATGTATAAAATATTAAATTATTATTGTATAGAATAATTAAATAATGAAATATAAAATTATATCACTTTCGGTATAAATTCTTAGAACTTCTGATGTCTTATTTAACTAAGCAGCAAGGAGATTATGGATGTTTTACTGCAGAAGATGCTTCATTCCTCCATAGTATTTTTCATAAAGAACTGGAGGTAGTTTTTCGTATACATTTGCTTGTTTGATTATAGGACATTATGTTTTGAAGAAGCATTTTTTTATAGTTGAACAAATTAATCAAGCTTGTATATATTATCATTTTTCTCTTCATGATTTTATATATTCTTTTAAAACTCTTTCCCTCCCTCTAGTTAATGAGTGAAGATGATTGTATATTTTTAAGTGAAAGGATTTAATTTGGCAGGCTAAATTTCAATAAGTTATTTCTTATGTTTTTATAAAATAAAATTAACCAACTTTTGACAATGGAATGATTAAACATGTATGAAATAAAGACAATTCAAAACGAGAATTAAACTATATCATAAAACGTGAATACATATCTTGAAAATGTAATTTTGTAAATATGCTTACAACTTCTAATGTTCAATTTTATTATACAGCAAGAAAATTACACATGTATTGCGGCAGAGGATAGACCGCTCCATCTGCATAATGTTCCTCTAAATTCAGAATTTGAGGTATTTTTCTTATATATCAATGTCTAGAAGTAGAATATTTTATTCTAAAGATATAATTTTAAAGTTAACTGAAATAATAGAAATCATACTCACTATCATCTTTCTCTTCGTCTTCATTATCTGTCCTGTTTATTCTTTTTCGCTCCTTCAATTAATTATGGAGATAATTGTATATTTTGAAGTGAAACAAAAAAAATTACTAAGCAATTTGACTTGTTAATTTTTAATTTAATTATTTCTTAAATTGTTGTAGAACACACATGATCGAGTTTTGTTATATGAAAGGTAAATTTTGTGATGTATAAGTTAATTCGATAATGAAACTCAAAATTATACCATAACTTATGAATACATAATGCAACAATTATTATCAGTAAATATGCTTGATAATGTGTAGCAAGAAAATTATATAGATTTTACTACAGAAAGATCCTTCCAACTTCACTATAGTCCCTTAAATTCAGAAGTAAGGTAGTTTCACATATACCAATATTTTAGAATAGCACTCACAACTTTGAAAATGTATTTACGATTAAATTCTATGAATTAATAATTTTTGTGCATACTATCAATTTTCTCTTTACTAGTTGTTTTTTATCAACTTTCACTCATCTAGTTAATTAGTTGAGATGAATGTATATTTTGTGGTGATAGAGTTTCTAAATAATATGAATGATCAACTTTCAATTACTTTTTTCTTATCCTTCTGTAGAGTACAAATAATCAACTATTGTTATATGGGTGGTTAAATATGTGTTGAATAAAATAATTTAAAATTAAATATTAAAATTACATCCTAACTTGCAATAAATAGTGTGAAAATAGTTTTATGAAATGTACCAACAACTTCTGATGTTTATTTCACTATCTAGCAAAATAACTACAATGGTATTACTGTAGCTGAAGGATCGTGTCATTGTAGTGTATTATTTGAGTTAGTTCACTCTAATGTACGGGGACCTGTCATTACTCTTTTTTTATCGGGCTATAATGTTTTGGTGATTTTTTCTCGAGTTCAGAACCTCATATAAATTTTTATATACATATATTTGGTCATAAAATACTATATCCTAAAAATATACTTATAGAGTTGAGAGAATAAACAGAGATTGTACACACTATTATTTTTCTCTTCATCATTTATTGTTCATTTCACCCACTTTTCCTCCACCAATTAATTTGTGAAGATAATAGTGCATTTGAGGTAAACAAGTTCACAAATAACTTAACTGATTTTTTTTTAATTTAGTTGTTTCTAATATTTTGTAGAACACAAATAATTGACCCTTGTTATATGAACGCTTAAAAAATTATGTTGTATAAAACATTTTAATAAGAAAATTCAAGACTATATCAAAATTGGTGAATTCTTAATAAAAATAATTTGTCTGTAAATGTACTTATTACTTTTGATGTCTTATTTTGTTGTATAGGAAAAAAATTATGATGTTATTACAGAGGAAATATCGTCCCAGCACCAATACCTCTCCTCCAATTTGGAATTTGAGGTAATTTTTGATATATTATGTCTAGTCAACGAACATTATACTTTGAATATATAATTTACTAAATAAAAAAAGTTTAATAAAGTTTGTACATCTATCATTTTCTCTTCACTCTATTATCCTTTTAACCACTTTCCCTCCCCAATTGATTAGTAGCGATGATTTTATATTTTGGGATAAATGCCTTTTCCAAACAGTTTGGCATATTAACTTCAATTTAGTTGTTCTTAGATATTTTAGAGCATAAATTTAAGATATTTGTTCGAGGTGAAAGGGTTCCCAAGCAATTTGACTGGTTAATTTTTAATTTTATTTCTTAATTTTTTGTAAAACATATATGAACGTCTCTTGTTATATGAAAAACATTAATTTTATGATATATAAAATAATTCAATAATGACATAACCTATAAATACATAGTGCAAATAATTATCAGTAAGCATACTTATAACTTTTGATATCTTATTTCGATGTGTAGCAAGAAAATTAGGGAGATTTTACCTATGCTTGATAATAGTGGATTATGTTTAGAAAATTTAAGTACAATAAACTTCTATTAATTAAGAGTATTTGTAAACACTATTATTTTTTGTTCACTAGTTGTTCTTTATGAAACGCCCTTACAATTTTGGTGTCTTATTTCACTATGTAGCAAAACAATTATGGTGATATTACTATAGATGAAATATTGTTCAATCTCTGTGATGTTCTCCCGAATTCAGAACCTCAGGTAAATTTTCATATCCATATGTTTGGTCATAGATTAATATAATTTAAAAATATACTTACAAAGTTGAGAGAAATAAAAATGTTGTAATTTGATTGGTTAATTTTTTATTTAATTATTACTTAAATTATTGTAGAAAACAGATGATCAACTTTTGTTATATGAAAGGTTAATTTAGTGATGCATAGAATAATTTGATAATGCAACTACAAATTATATCATTACTGTGAATATATAACACAAATAATTGACGATAAATATGCTTACAACTTTTAGAGTTTTATTTTAATGTGTAGCAAGACAATCACAGAGGTATTACTACAGAGGAAGGATCCTTCCAACTCAACTGTAATCCTTCACATTCAGAACTTGAGGTAGTTTCTCATAGACCTATGTTTGGAGTTAATATCTTAAAAGGTCACTGAACTATAAGAATTTATCTTGTAAAGTCACTAAACTTCATTTTGTATCAAAAAAATCAGTCAACTTAATGTTTTTATCTTAAAAAATCATTCAACTACATTTATCAATGAAATAAATTGATTTTCTTATTTCAGGAAAATATAAATTCCATAAATAAACAAAATGATTGACAAAGTTAATTTTATTACTACCTCTAATTTCACGAACTGTGACGAGCTAAAATTAACCTCATTTGCAATAATTGATTCCAAAAATTGAATGCAATTCAATGAAGAACTCGAATCCGGAGATTATGGCCCTCCATTGGAGTTAATCAAGAAAGCTCCGAAAGATGAAATGGCAGCAGTGTTTGGACTGTTGTTATCTTCGTTCAAAACTGCACAGGAGTCACTATCTGATGACCCATCTTTGAAATCAGTAAAAAAATTGAAGAATTCATAATAATTCTATTTCCACCATTAGAGCAACAACTATCAAATTTGAGCTTTGTATTAGTAATAATTTGTGTATTAAAATGTTATTCCTTAAGGATTGGGTTCTATTTTG
>JAJOOS010003707.1:0-23864 GCA_029582725.1 Solanum chiquidenum
ATTAAATTAAATAACACTACTTATTTATTTTTTCTTATCATCTAGGCTATCAAAATTTAACGCAAATACTCACTTTTAATTTTTAATATAAATCAATATGAATAAAAAAAACCATCTTCAAAAAGACTCGACTGACTTTGTTCATTGCTAATAACACTACTAAACAATGTTAAAACACGATTGACTTTGTTAAGTTGTCGGTGATTTTTAAAAAAGAAAACCAACACAATTTCGTCGGTTAAAATGGAGCAAGGCTAAGATAAAGTGTCAAAATGAAAAATGTGAACAAGTCAGAGAGGCTGTATATGTGTTTGGCCTATTTTATTTATATATATTTTATAATTGATCTAGTATTATATGTTGGCAGTTGACATTCATGTATTGAAAATGCTAAATGAATCACTAGATTGAATGATACGTTATTTATGTAAATGAATAGGGATCAATTTACTTTATACTTCTTTTTTTTGAGTGGTATATCTAATACCATGTTCTAAAAATTCTAAATACGCATTTGTGATAAGAAAAAAAGTACTCCCTCCGTCTCATTTTATGTGGCAACATTTGACCGGGTACGGAGTTTAATAAATAGATAAAGACTTTGAAATATTTATCAAATTGCCCTTCAAAAAAATAGACTTATTTTTCTCTCTCCTAATAAATGTATTGGAGTACTCTTTTCAAGATTAAGTGGGACCAACAAGGATAAAAGAGGAATTATACATTTAAATACTTACCAAATAAGAAAATGTGACATTCTTTTTGGGACTGACCAAAAAGGAAATATTGTCACATAAAATGGGACGGAGGGAGTACATTTAATCTAGAAAAGCACAACTATAATGATAGAAATTATCTTTTAAATCCTTCGTGCAATGAAAAGAAGTTCATTTTTTTTTTGTATAGGGTCGAGGATGACTAAGAACTATATGGAATTATGGAATAGATTAGAACGTGGCCCCAAACTAACAAGGAGATTAACTTATATATCTGGTACGTAGAATAAGAGAGATATCTTACGATTAAGTTTGTTTGAATATATATATATTAACTATACGTAGTAAAAAATATTTGTATAGACTTAATAATGGAATATTTCACTTTATCCCATTCAACTTGGAATTGTATTATCCTATCTCTCAAGTGAGATAATTATCGTTCAGAAATTATAATTTCAGGACTATAATCTTAGAATAATTTAATCTGCATACCAAACGACCTTAAAATTTAAAAAAGAGAAACATCATAAGTGGTTTAAAAGTATGAAAGTGGTATATCAGATATACAGTGTAAATAATATTTTATATTAACGATCTATATATCTTAAACACTTTGTTAATTTGAGATATTATTTGTAATACTAGAAGAAAAGATGTATTGGGGATCATAGAGTGTAAATGAAACCAACCTTGTGATCCCTGCAAAATATGAAGTCAAATTAGCTGCAGACTAAAATGATCTTTTGGATGAGCGTGTATTTGGGTACGGAGGAAAATATTTTTCAATTTTTTGATTGGCTTAAATATTCTAAAAAAATAAATTAAATGGACTTATTTTCTTTAATTTAAGAAAAATGACTTTTCTCCTAAGAGTAGAAACAACATTTTCTTAAAATTTTCTTTCCACCTTATCACGCCAACCGATCACCCTCCCCCCCAACTCAAGCGCCCTAACCCCTAGCCTCTCAACCACCTTGTAACACGCCCTACCCCGTCCTTGACTAACTCGGAGCTCTACTATTTTTCACTCAATCTGAGATCCACCCCGACTTAGGACCCAACCCAACCCTAGTTTGGGATCTGATAGTCAATCCAAGACCCTACCCAACCCTGACCATGAACCCTAACTCAACCCTTGACCTCGAACAGAAATAGGGACCGACCCCACATCGACATAGAATCAAACCCCAATCCAGACTCGATCAAGTATTGGGTTGGTGTCGGGGTCAAGTCTCAAGATAAGTAAGGTCCCGAGGTAGAGATGAGTGGCGAGATAGGGGTCAGATCTCATTATCGAATTGAAGTCTCTAGTCAGGTCAGGTTGAGTCTCTTGGGGTCAGGTTCGGATCTCAGGATTGGTGGTCGATATTTATATATATAAAAAATTGAGTAATGTCTTTCTTTCCTAATCTAGCCAAAAAAAAAAACTTCTGAAGCAAAATTGGAATATAACTACATACAAAAAAGCCCAATAAATATCCTAAACCATCCATTCTCAAATATCCTCCTAAAAAATTCTAGGGTTTCTCTTCTTCCTTCTTCCTCTCAATTCCTTCAAACCCCAAACCTAATCAAAAAAGAAAATCCCTTTATCAACGCATATGCAACCTCCAAACATATTCCAAATTCATCAAGGATTCATATAATAGCCTTTTTTTCCCCGTAAAAAACAGCTATTATATATATATTGTTTGCGTGGTTTTTTGAATTGATAATGATAATCTCTGCATTCCTTCGTTTCACTTCATCTTGTGTATTCAATAAGCTTACAAATCTTCGCGTTTTTGGTCCTGGATTGAACCCTTTTGGTCCTTACAACTTGGCTAATCATTCCTCTCGCTAAAGCCCTAATTTTTTCTTGGTTGTTTGCCCCTGGATCATGTAAAATTGAAGGGTGTTTAAGAAGATTATCACTTGTTTTGGTTCTTGTCTATTGAAGACTTTTCTGGGTTTTTCTCGTAGTCGGAAGACAGATCAATCTTGTTGGTCAAAGTTTTTAGTTTTATGTAAAAAGGTCTTGTTTTGGTGTATTGAGATTCAGTAACTGATATACAAGTAGAGTCTTTAGACTTGTTGTTGATTAGTTTTTCGAAATTTCTTCCGGACACTGGTGAAAGAAGATTCTGCAAGAAAGAATAGAATTGGATTGAGTATTTGTTTCAATTTGTGGCAATAAGGATTGGATTTTGGAGCTTTGTTTATTAGGGAAGTGGAGAAGAGGAAAATGGAGGAGGATCAGGTTGGTTCAACCCGACGATCGAGAAGAATGCGTATGACTGCAGGTGATACGGATGATCGCGGTTGGACTCCACTTCACATTGTTGCTCGGAAAGGTGACCTGAAACAGGTAATTTATCTTTCATGTATGTAGCGTGTATCAGATGCTTAATTTCGTGTGCAATTACTGCTGTTTAATAGTATGATATGTCTATTGATTATGGTTTGCTATTGGACAATTTGTTATAAATATACATTATATGATATTGAGTTAATACTAATAGGAACATAAGGATTTTGAGATGATAACTAAGGAGATAGGCCCAACATCAATGCCTTTTCATTGTATGATAGGTTTTTATTAAGGGGGAGGGTTGTGGTAGGTTGTCGGTCAATGCAAAAATAGTCCTACTGTATATAAAGGACTCATTGGCGTTGTGCTTAGCTACTGAATTTGGTTCTTTTCTTCTCCTCCTTTAAAGCACGTATTTTCTCTGTAGTAACAAATAGAGTACTTCATAATCCACAAAATCAGTGAATCTTTCAATCAACATCTCCAACAACTCTTGGGGGATGGGGCAGCTGGGATAGGAAGTATGAGTTAGGTTCAGCTTCTCTTTTTTGGCTTTGTGTGTGTCTGGAGTGGGGTTGGGGAAACCAAAGCACTCTTATTAGTGGGCTAGGGGTACTTAATGGAAATAAAAATGAACACAACTAACCTTCTAAAGTCATATATAAGTATGGTTGTGGCTTGTGATGTAACTCATTGACCTATGAGTTTTGTTAGCATATAAGCAAAATTATGTTTGTTGGTTCCTATCCTGCGCTTATGACAGGTCACAACCAAATTCAGGCCCCTGATCGTATGTATGAGTCCCCTCACCCTGCCTTTTCCTGTATCCTTTAATTCTCTTTGTCACCACTACCTGCCTATGGTTGTCAAATGTCACCAAACCTCTATGGTTGCCTCCTATCCAGAAAGTGCTTTAGTATTATTTAAATTAGATTGGAACATAAGACAAAATCTTAGATTGGGAGAAAACTTGGATACACAGTATCTTAGCTTCTCTGGGTTTTTATTTTAAAGTTCTTTTTTACAAGTTTCATGTGCTATAAAAGTTTTTTGGTGTTACAGAATTCATCAAACAGATACATCTTTGAATGCATTCTCTCTTCCGCCATCTTTTTGTTGGTTTAGACTTTACATTTTTTTCTGATTGTATTTCTTCTTTTCCTTGGGACAGGTTAGAAGGCTTCTTAATGAAGGCATGGATGCAAATGTGATGGCAGGGGGGCCAAAATCATTTGGTATGACCCCACTTCATCTTGCTGCTAAGGGGGGTCACGTGAGAGTTATGGATGAATTGCTTGAGAGAGGTGCTGATATCGATGCTCGAGCCAAGGGTGCATGTGCATGTAAGTGCCTGAATTATTCTTAGTAATATCTAACATAAGGCTATGTTCTTTCTTCTTTTCTAATCCTTACTGTTATCTTTATATTGCTTTGTTTGTTCAGGGACTCCTCTCCATCATGCTGCCAAAGAGAAAAAGAAGAAAGCAATTAAATTCTTGATTAGAAATGGTGCATTTTTGCCAGATGACATCTCTGACACCAGGTTCAATCCGCCACTTCACTATTGTCCTGGTCTTGAATGGGCATATGAGGAGATGAAGCTGCTTCAGCTGGAGAGTTCATCATCTGGCGAGGCCTCCTACAGCTCGGAAAACTGAGGTGGAATTGAATGTGTTCCCAAGTGTTGGTGTGTAGAGTTCAGGATGGACTCCTCTCAATGTAGTCTACTAGATATTAAGTATTGTCAGTCTACTCAAGTATTGCATTTGAATCTTAAGTTCTCTATCTTTGTGGTTTGCGTGTTTGGTATTTTACCAAGTAGTTATTACTGTGACTCGGGTCACTGTAAACAATCTGTCTCTGTTCACCATCTGTATAGCTGTGTGACATGTCTCCGAGAAAGCATTTCATATGTGAAAACTATACAATATGATTGTGGGTTTTGCAAGTTCTAAATAATTTTGCCTTGGAGCTGTTCTTGTTTGACTCAAAAGTGATCTGCAGTTTATCTTCTGCTTCCCTGTATGGATGCTGAGTAGTCATTTTTCATGAAAATTGACTTGCATATGTATTCATCCTGTTGAGAACCCTTTTTTTGTGGACATGGATTTTAGCATATAAAGGTTGTTTGATACGAGGGATAAGGGTAATAATTTTGAAATAAAATGAAGTTCTATTCTATGTTTGTTTAGGTGTATTAATTAGTTTTGGAATTTGTTATCTCGCCTTTTATACCACAGAAATGGTATAAGTTACTCCATACCAAACAATCCCTCACTAAAAATGAACCAACTCATTAGGAGTATTCTCACGAATAAATGTATGACAAATACTTGTCTTTGAATAAGTATTGTGGTTAAGCCAGTTAACAAGATGAGAGTCGGAAAATCGAAATAAGAAATGTCTTCTTGAATGCGTCTACCTAAAGAAACAAGACTTGTTTTGTCAATCACATGTATGTCAACTTAAGTATTCAAATTGAACCACAAATAGTACAAAAAAAGTTATTTACACCTTTTCTAACTCCATGATGTGTTTATCTAGTTGGTCCTTTAAGTCCTTCCTCCATCCTTGGATCAATCTCTCTTGTTTAGCTATGAGATCATTTTTTGTTTCCAACTCTTCTTCCATTTTCTCTATCTCCTATAGGTAAGAAATCACATAATTAGAAATGGTAAAAAGGGGAGGGGTAGTAATTACAAGTCCTTTGGTACCATTACATCAATCATTACCATTACTTTTTCAATACAAAGTTGATGCTAATTCTAACAATGGAAGAGTTTCCTACAAATTACCTTCCGAAGCATCTCGGGCCTTGTGGGCAGATCTTCACGTTGCAACCCAACCAAATTAAGTTGAAGTTTTTTGGCAGCTTCCATGAAATCTCTAGCATGTCTCTCAACATCGACTGTGGAACAAAAACAAAACTCGATCAGCCAAAAGATACAAACTGTGAAGCAACAAAACTTTAGCTCAATGTTGCCATTTCCAATAACATCACAAGGGAAATGTAATGCTACGAAAACTCTGCTGCTTTCCACTAATCAGTGCTTGGGTACTCGTACTATCTAGATACAGAAAGGAATTTTTGAATCAGAGAAGAGATTGTGCTTCATCAATATAGAGAAGCCTGAATGATTTCCATAAATGTGCAATATTTGGTACATTGAAGAGCCTGAAACAATAGATGACTAGTTGTAATCATCCACCCAAACAACAACCGTAACTACGCTTCAATCTAAAACATTGTATGTTATCTACTCATCCAAAGACAAAGAACAGTTGATGACTAGTTGTAGATACAAGTCGCGTTGAGCATATATGACAAATATAATTCTTCGACGAAATGGGTTCAATATTCTTATTAGTTCCAACCCTGGCTGGATTCATATTGAACTCAAGGGTGCAGCCTAGCGTCAAATGAAGCTAGAAAAGACAATGGAACACCATAATTCAAATCTTAACAAAGGCAAAAAAGATAGACGATTATGGACAAAATTACCCGATATAAAGTTACAAAAATAACACTGATAGAGGAGATTCTAAAGCAAACCAGAAGTTTTGAATACAAAGGATGTAATTATAATATTTCTGTTCTATTGCTTTCTTCTGATTTATCACTATGCTTATCCTTCAAACACTCATCTGACAATCCTTCAAAGGCACAACATTTGGACAAAAGCTACTGGATTCACGTGAACTTGTAACTAAGCTTCTAGATACATACAACTATATGACAGAAATTATTACTCACTCTGATGATATGGATGAGCTGAACGGTCTATTGCCTGGAGTTCTCGTGCCGGCAAACAGGGTAGTAAGGCAGCTTCTAATGCAGCCACAAAGGCGGTCATGTCATCCCTTGAAATAGGAGAATTTATCTGTGGTTCAATATTTTGATGTTGATCAACCGAATGTCTGTCAGCCATGTACCTCAAGCAAATGCAGAATTGCAACACTTCAATAGCCAGTTGGAGATGCTATAAGGCCCTTAAGAACAAAAAATGAATCAACATGCTTGCAAACTTAGTAAGAAAAAACAAATACGAAGGAAGCAGGGGAAGATCCATAGTTACGATACCCACGATACCCAATATTTTTGACATAACATAAAAATTTATGTTTAAAAATCCACTAGAACTGTAGCAACGACTAATAGGTATGACCCCAGAGGATTATATTATATCTTCAAAGGATGACTTCTCTGATTAAACACTAACAAGGGACTAACATGGCTCAAGCTCAGACTTTTTATTTTTAGTTTTTATAACCGAGATATCCTCACACATGGTGCGAAACTCAATGGATAATGGATCCGCCCCTCTATCCTTCTCAACTACCAAGCTTTTGCCTGTGTAGGGTTTGATCCCATGACGTACGCTTAACCCACACAAATTTGCTTGCTCAACTTATAATAAGGGTGTTTCACTTTCAACATCATGGTACATGGATCCAGGGGCAGAGCCAGGTGGGAGTTCATGGGTTCGGACTACGGACAAACTCATTAGCTTTTTCGTAAATCCTAAATTTGTACTAAAATCCTATATTTGTATTGGAAAATTAAATAAATATATATGTATATTAATTCGTGAACCCCTACAAAAACTGATTGACAACTTAGTGGTAATGAAGGGGTCGTGGAAATACATTCCACACTACAGTTGTGGGTTTGAATCCCACTATTTACAAAAAGTTTCTCTATCCTAATCCTGGCTCGGCCTCTGAATTTAAGGATCTTTCATAAGCAACTAATTAACAATCAAAGGCACAAACAAGAATATCTAATTTCAATCAATAAATCCCCTTTATGCATAAAAAAAAAAACAAATGCAAATCAGAAGCTTAACAAAATAACTAAAGTTTACAACTTTGAAAAAAAAGAAGAAGAATAAATGCAGCTACCTTTGAGCTATGGCTTGCAATTTTGCAAGACTGTAATCAGCAAAAGTGAAGACAGGAATTTTAGCTGTGGGTTTATATTTGGTGGGTCGGATAAAAAATTACCCAGTTTATGTGCCCTAAGGGACATTTGGGTTAGGTGATTATAAATAATTATGGAAATTTTCCTCCATTTTAATTGATTTGTCTTGTTTTAACTTGATACGAAATTTTAAAAAGTAAATAATATTTTTTAAATTTGTAATTTTTAAACTAAAGATATGAAGAATGTATCAAAATGTGATTTGATCTTTGTGATCTTAAATATGTTAAAATTAAAAAGTTATAAATTAAATAAAATTTAAAACACACGAAAAAGGAGGATTGAAAATAAATAAATTGAAATAGAAAAAGTAATAATATTAAATTTTGATATTGAAAAAAATAATTTTATGAGTAAATAGTTATGTACTATAACTATAATAATATATTGGGTGTAATTTCATAAAGTGTGACTAGAGAAGGTGGTGGTCTTACCTTACCTTGGAAAAATAAGAGATTGTTTCCCATCGATCCTCAATTTAAGTAAAGCATATAAAAAATCAAATATCTAAAATAAATATAATAATGAAAAAGTCATATTGAAAACAATTAAGAAGATAACAAGTAACAATAAACAAATAATAGGACAACTCTAACGGTAAGATAGTAGGAGAGTAAATAATAATAATAATAATAATAATAACGGATAATGCGGTTACTACAACAAATAAGAAAACTAGATAACACTTGACTACCTACAAATTTTTTACCAGAATTCTTGACCTTCATATCAGTCTATCTTAGGGTATGTCCTTGATAAGCTGTAGATGTATCATGTTTTGTCTATTTACCTCTCCCGATTTTTTCAATCTACTTCTACCTCTCTTTATGCCTACTAAATTCAATGTCGTGCACCTCCTCTATGAGATATTTGTGCATCTTTTCTTCACATGCTCGAACCAGGGTGAACATGGTATGGTACTATTATACATTTCCATTACCATACCAATTTAAATTCAGTATGGTTAGGTATTTTAAAGTTTGATTTCGATATTTTGCGGTATAGTAAATTGGTAATCATAGTTTGTTCAACTTCGACTAATATATACTTGTATAATAGAGTATTATGACCTCACAATTTATATATATATATAAAAGATCTCAATTGTATCATACTAACACATTACACATGTAGAAATATATATATTCAAAATAACGTAGAAACAACTCCTTTTGTTCATCAATCACATTTAAAATACATTTCAATCAAAATAGAATAGTCAAAATTTCAACTTCTAAACATTTAATTTATACTAATACTCCCTCCGTCTCATTTTATATGTCACATTTTTACTTTGCACTTGCATTAAGAAATGATGTAACTTTACCATTCTAGCCTTATTTAATATTTTTCTTAAGTAAACTTTATTAATAAATGACAAGTTTAATTACTATTCTATTAAGGTATAATAGGCAAAATATGATAATTTATGCATAAATTTTATAAAATGACAAGTATTGTGGTTCAACTATTTATAGAAAGAAATGACATATACGGAGGGAGTACTACTTTACGTATTTATTAGTATTTTAATTATATAAATATATATAGATCAAAAGTAGCCTTACCACACCGATGTAGTGTGTTTGTACGAATATTAAAGAAAAAAGGTAACCCGTGAAGCTCATTACTTTTATCTTGTGTTGGTTTCTTGACTTGTGAAATTAATTTAATAAGTTGAAGGTACTACTCCCTCCGTTCATGGGGTAAGTGAATTCGTGGTCTTCTCGTAAATCAAAGTATTTTATGTGTATATTTTTTTAGAATTAATCTAATATTATCTTTTTGTACTCATGTTATAAATAAGTTGAATGGTGTATTTGATTGAAAGCTAAGTTATTTATCCGTAATTAAAAAAGATCAATTATGTATTTTTTTTCCTCTTATCTTTAGTAATGTATCCATTTTTTTTAAAAAAAATAGATTAGCCTCTAATTAGTGATAATATAATAGTTATTGGTTGTGATTGTTGTCCTTAATGATTAATGGTTGTGACGATGATACTAAGTAATAATGGACAATGTCCGCAATAGTTAACAAGGAAAGTGAATGAAGCAGTACTTATTATTAAAACTTTGTAATTGATCTTATTTATTCAGACTCATTAATTAGTGATGGTAAAATTATGAAAATAAATGTACCTAATGATTAAGATTGAGTTCTAAGAAACAATATGAATGATTAATTAAGACTTTTGTTAAGTACCAACAAAACAAATGATACCTAAATCTATCGTGTGTTTTTTAAATTAAGATTTAATGGTATAATTAGCTAAAACTAAGATAAAAAACATCTTTGATAATTGATATAATCCATGTACTTGAGATTCATCTTTTAGCATAAAATCATGTTAGCTCTCATGGTGGGAGTGTACGTATACACATGCACAAATTACACAAAAACATAAGACATAAACGTGTCATATAAAAATGTATCTCACAAATTGCTACGTAGAACGCATGTATAATGTATATACTTCTCATATTTCGTAGTACAAAATTTGAGAAATACTATCAATGGCTCATCCTAGGCAAAACATGTATATTCAAAACTTGAAACCCTACCGGAGTTTCAACCACCACCAACCTTGGCGTCTCCACCACGACATCCACCACCACTATCCCACTACCGCCACCACCAACCACGCAAACTCTACCACCGTCCGCCACCACATGTTCCGCACCTTTAAGCATTTCATTCTCCAATATCTCCACCCAAACATCCCTCTCTTCATCATATCTTCTCAACACTCCTTTTGATTCATCCACCATATAAAGTATCTCCTCCGCCATCGCCGCCACCGGACCCCTCCACCCCGATAGCATCCCCTCCGGCATATCCTGCCACGTGTCCGTTTCGACATTATAAATTATCCCTTGTTTAGCTGCATCACCTTTTACATTCACCATACATAATTTTCCTTTCCATCCAATAGCTTCAATTGCTTCTCTACTAAATTTCCCATCTTTTAATCCACTCATTTCCTCCCATTCCCATCTCCTTTTTCGCTCGTTACGATAATTACAGTAGTGGGCCCGATCAAACTCGGACCCACTACTGTTATCCTGCAGGTCCCATTTTATAACTGATCGAGCTACCTCGACATTATAATGGGACCCAACTCCACTCGCTACATACACCGAATTGCCCAACGCGCCTGCAGCGCACCACCGGCGAGGTGCGGCGAGACGGGGACCGTAAGTCCATTTTTTCGCCGTCGGATTGAAAATCAACGGACGAGAAATCGCCGGCTGGAACTGATCAGCGGTTGCAGCGAGGAGAATTAAGTTACCGGAAACGCTTACAGATTGAATCGGAAGATTTCTGGAGATAAACGAAGGATGTTTAACGAGGATGCGAAGTGGCGGATCTGGTGGCGGAGGAGGAAGAAGGTGCCATTTCGATGAAATTGGATCGAAACAAGCAAATTCAACTTGATTTGTAGCTAATAATAAGGCGTATAGAGACAAAAATGGTGGAAAAGTAGGTGAGTAGATAAGCTTACGCCATGAATGACAAACGGAGAAAAGTGTAGAAGGATGATGTACTTTATTTAAACAAATTTGAGCAATATCATCGGGAAGTCCAGGGATCAAAGATTGATGATCATCGTTGTTCCGGTGGCGGAGGGTTTTGCGGCGGTTGACGGCGGCGCAGGCGGTGGTGGAGTTGTTCATTCGTGGATAAAGAATAGGAGAGTGAAGAGATATGGGATAAATAAATAGAGTTGAAAAAGTGATGTGGTGGACTTAGTGTGAAGTAAAAGGCAAATACTGGACACAAGTTATTATTATTATTATTATGAGTATAAAACAAGAATACCCCTTCCCTCCTTTTTATTACTTAGTATAACTTTTTTATTTTAGTTATTTTTGAAGAATTTTAGTAGTTTAGTTGATTGATTATCTGAATGTACTTTGTTGGTGAGTGTTTGATATTGAAATTTTTTATTAATATTTTGATATTTTATAAATTCTATATAAGATAAAAACTCTTTTCATCATCAGAAACAATTAGATTTTCGACCTATTGCATTGTATTATCATAATGAATATTACGAAAAATACTTTATTATGAATATTATAAGAAACTTTTCAAAGCTTAAGGCGTACCAAAGTCTATTTTTAATAATATTTCACTCAATTTAAATATACTTTTTAAAAATTTAATAAATTCTTCTAATATAAAACTAGGAGCACATGAAATAACAAATATTCAAATCAAGCACAACCTATATTAAGTATGTTTATATTGTTTTATAATAGAAGAAATTATGATAGTATTCAATTATTAGTGACTGTTTTAAATGAATGTGTACAAGTAGAACCCACAAGGAATCTTATTATCTGTTAAATTTTTTGTCATGGCTATGCATGAATCATTATTTTTTTTGAAAGTTTGAAATATGTTTGTTGTAGAGAGTGTTAAGATGTTAAATTTGTGGTTTTAAAGCTTTATATAAAAAGATTTATGTTACAATTATTTAATTCGATTAAATCTTTAATTAAAATGCTAGCTCCATCCTATTTGTGTTGTCCTGTGACTTTTATAAAACATGAAATATCTCCTATTAAAAGTTATTTTTTCTAAACCTTATTTAGCAATTACGTTAAAAACATTATTATTAAATGTAATTTTTTTTCTTTTTAAAAGGTGGAATAGAATAACCTTATTGAAGCATAATGATCATACATTTGCACTACATTGTATACCTCATAAAAAATTAGAATATTCGTAATATTTTCTATTTTGTAGAGTTGACTCGTCTTCTCTGAAGCGGGATCCACATATAAATTACTTACAGTTTTGAAATGATATATTATGAGATCGTCAATATTATATCGAGTACAAAAGCACCAATACATGAATTTAAATTTAATTTGCAACTCAAGTTTTTTTTGCATAACCCTAAACCAAACACTCTTTTATTGAGTTGGAAAAAATGGAAATTTCCTAAATGTGATAGGAGATAACAAATATTTAAAATAGTCAAGATATGCATAAACAGACTTGAATATCAATATCATGATTGTCCCTCCAAATGTGGTATGCATGAGAATACCAAAGAAAAAGAAGGGCAAGAAAGTAACTCAACAAATTAGGAAGTTTGTGGATACAACTAATTAAATGGTTAGAACTTTTTGTAATCAATACTTGTGATAAAGAGGTTAGATAGGGAGACAATAAATTAAATATATGGATGAGATAATAAATACTGGAGTAGTATAAATAAAAAGAGTAATAAATGAGAAAAGGTGGTTTGTATTTTAATGGAAAGAAAGTGGTTAACTAAAAGTAGCCTTTCTGGTACACCCCTTTTTCTACCAAATATTCTTTTTTTTTTCTGCCTCTTTTAACCTTCTCTTCTTGTTTTTTATTCTCACTAATATTCCATATTTGTGACCTCCTTTAGTACATATTTTCTCCATTTTATTTTACTTGGTTCATATTAACTTAATTATTAATTTCATTAAAATACTTTTTTAAATTATACTTTAAAATTTAAATTTAACTGCTAAGTATTTTTTTCTATTTTAATTTATATAATATAGTTTGACTTGATACGAAATTTAAGGAAAAAAAGTGTTTTGAAATCTATGGGGTAAAACAAGTCAGAGATATATGTGTGACTATAAATTATCCCATTAAAAATTGTAGTTAGTCAAATGAAAAGGTGCTTTTAAGATTATCAATAATTCAGGGACGAAATTAATAATTTGCACCAAATTCAAGGATGTATATATAGATTAAAAAAATATAAAAATATCTTAATTATATTACATGGTTTTATTAATTAGAAACATAATTGTAATTGTGACTTAAAAAGTGAAATTAAGAATTTTTGACAAGATTCTTAAACTTATAAAAATATTGAAAATTATTGTTTTTTTCCTTTCACATTGTCTATCTAGTCCATGAACTTGTGACTACTTTGGAGAGACACAAGTGTATTTATCACATTGTTTATCTGGTCCATTAGTTTGTGACAACTTTGCAAGAGATCAAATTTATTAAATGTTAACAATGTGAACAAGAAATCTATTTTGAAGTAGATGAATTAAAAATTTAAGATTTTTAAGAAGTTCTATCTTTTTCAAAATGATTAATTAAGGGTATAATATGTAAGAAATTTTTATCCATTCTTGATTTATCAAAATGGATAAGTAATTAGAAACAACTAAAAAAGGAAATTAAGACAAGTAATTAGGGACCGATGGTGTATATGTTTTGTCATTAAATGTACATGACAAATTGCTACTATTTTCAATTGAGGACAAAAAAAACAAGAAAAATATTAAACGCACTAAACTTTAGCTTTACCGTAAAAAACATTAGCAGAGAATCCAAAATCAAACCTTAACCATTCTTACGGATATTTTCATTCATTTTATATACTATTATTAACACACAATTAAAATCTCTTCTAAAAATAGTAAGATGAGACAAAGTTGTCCTTTATTGGTAAAAATGATTTTTTACGAATAAGGAAAAACAGAGAAGGATGCAATATTTCAACAACATATACATTAGAATTTAGTATTTTTGATACTATATAATTGATCTTTTAGATGATTACTCAATTAATAATTATTATATTAAAAAAATATTTTCTTTCGAAGAAAATTGGTATTAAAAAGAAAGATAATTTTCTAAAGAAATCAACCTTACAGTACACAAAGGGACCAAAGTTGACCTTTTGTTTTGTTTTGCTTTTAATCTATACTCTTGACACAAATAAGAAGGATTAAATATTAATTCGATAATAATAATAATTAAAAAAACAATTAAGTTCCGGCCGGCTATAGTAATTTGATTAGATAATTTTATTGTGACAAAAAATGACAAGTGTTCTATCCGTATGAGTAACTATTTGAGAAATTATTTTATTTTCATATTAATATGGAGTACTATATTATGATATGAATATAATTATTATTGAAGATTCCTATTTATACTTATAAAAAATCAGAAAAAGGTATTTTTTTATTCAATTTGTAAGTGATAATAAGAAATTATTTTGACTAATTAAATTTTTATTTCAAAATAATATTAGGATGAGACAAATTTGTTCTTTCTTGACTATATAACTATTATTTTATGCTAATCAAAGCAGTAATTTATAAGGTTAATCCTTCTAAAGATTTGATGACTTGTTCTTCCATTATGAAAAGGACGATAAGCTTAAATAATTATCTAAGTATTTTGTCACGTATTGAGTTGATTTCTCATTTAAAAGAAATATTTGCATATACTATTTAAGTAATTCATCTTTCAAAAAAAAAATACAGATTAATCTTTTTTGTTAGTTATTGATTTTGACCCTTTAACTTTGAGTTAAAAGATAAAAATATATCTAAAATATCTCGACTTTTTGAGTTTCGTATCTGATTATGAATATATGAGTTTTTTTTAAATTATACTATATCACCAAATGTTTATCAAAACACACTTCAACTATTAGTTATTCACTTTTCTTCCTGGTGATGATTTATGGAGAAATTAATGTATTATTTTATGTAGGATAGAAGGTAAAAAAACTAATATAGATGTATAATAATCTATGTATACCTAATATTTGTATAAAGTAATATATAAATTCACTCATATCCTTAATTATGTTACTAATAGATGCACAACTCTAACATGTTACCAAACGACCCGATTAAATGAAAAAGTTTAAACCTTAATCGGATTTTGCGAGGGAGGAATTCGAATTATTGTGATGATTCATAAAGTCTAATCACAAAAAGATTGAACTTTCATAATTAATCATCATCTTGAAAAAACATAATTAAAATATTAGTCAACTCCGCTACGTTTCTCTTTTTATTTTATTTTGGTTCTATAGTAAAATTGTAAGAGATTATAGAAACCACAATTCTAATTCTAGCTCCAACTCCATTTACTAAATAATATTTTAACTTTTCTCAATTTATTTGTTATAATTTTGTAAAACTCGAACAATAATTTCCCCATGCAACCCCTCTTTAAGTCAAATCAGCATCCTTGTGGGTTACAATCACCTAATTGTATGGTTGTGAAAAATAATGGCAAATTGAGAAAAATATTTTTTTTTTTAAAAAGAAAAAATAATAATTTGTGGCTGATGAGTCACACTCACAGAAAAGCTAAGTGGACATAAATATTACAAATGAAAAGTTGCAAAAAAATAAAAAAAATAAAGTTGATTTTATCCCTTGGTACATTTTTGTCCCTTAAACGTTGAACGCCGAATGTATTTATCTATCAATATTTGAGTGGCCTTTGCAAAATTTCACACAAATAACATATTCGAGTTAGAAATTAAAAAGAGATTATATGACATAATTAAAAGACCACGTCAATAATATAATTCTCCTCCAAAAATACAAAGTTTAGCTACAATGATTATAAAAGTTAACAAAATAAAATAAGTTGGATTTTTGGGAGAACTTTTAAAAATAAATTTTAGTTATCAATGAAATAATATAGTGAGTATAAGGTTTGCCCTTTCTAAAATGGTGCTGACAAAAATCATACATTCAATAATTGAGGGGTGTGTAAAAATTAAACTAATTAATAAATTAAATTAATTTTTTTAATGATTTATTAGTATTAGAGTATTGAGCAGATTTCAAACGGTTTTGTAAAATTCTTTATTGGGTTATCTATTTTGGTTTTGATTCTATGATTTTGGTTAATGGTTAAATTGATAACCCAATAAAAATTTATATTAAAGTTACTATTTTACTCTTACTTACTTATACAAGGGTGACTTTACATTTTACGAACTATATTTTCTAAATTTTAGAATTATTTTTGGTTCTAGGCAATACAAATTAGCCTCTTCGTCTCTCTTTTGTGACATTTTATCTCATCTCGACATAAATTAGTGTTACTCTCTCTCTTCTCAATTTTTTGATTTGATTGTCATAAATACAAATAATTAATGTTGTTTTTGAAGTATATTGCATAGGTCAATTTAGAAGAAATTCGAACAATTTTGTCTTAAACAAAAGTAATAAATATAGAAATTTGTATTACACTTTTATTTTTACTACTATTTCTATTTTACGAATATCGTGTATGTCTATAGAATTATATGAGTATTTTCTTATCGGTTAAATAAAAAAGTCGAATCATTAAGGATCAAAAAGCAATCTATCGAAATCGATAATAAATATCGTATTGACTTGTTTATCAATTTAACGTGTTCACAAATAAAAAAAATCAATAAATCAAATTGATAATATACAAAATTATGACCGAATTGGCTGATACACTCCCCTAATATGATAAGAACATAAAATCAATCAATCTTATTATCATATTTCATATCATATATTTATTATAGATAAAAAGAATTTGAAAAAGTAATATAAAATATAATTGAAAAAAGTTACATTACATAAATAATATAAAAAGGAATTAGGATAACTTAATGTTGGAGGGAGAATTTGATTTTTAAGGTGAGGTTAAAGGGTAATTTATTTTCACCGTTTTTTTTTGTTTTTTTTTTCAACTAATTAACCAAGTGAGATGTTTCTTGTTCAGATTTTCAAGTACTTAGCTAGCATTTGGCCTCAAGTTTCTAAGTATTTTTGCCAAATAATACTTGAGCAAGTTTTGCCCAAGTTAACACCCTGTGTTTGGTCTCAAGTTTCCCCAAAAATATTTAACTATTTTTAAAAATATAATTTATATCCATAAGTTTTAAAAATTATTAAAAATACCCATAAGTTTATATTATCTATTTATAATGAATATGTTCCGTTAAAAATAACCTATAACATAATTGATAACAATCAACAACAACAAAATAACAATATAGGCAAGAGCAATACATTAATGCATATTCAAACTTGTCGTTGATTCGGTTATAATTATAACAATCTCCAGATGAGGTAGTAAAAAACTATTTTTTTATATAATATTCCCACATTCTATGAACAATCTCTTCCCGACAAGCTTTCATTTCTAGATCAGATGATTGAGAAGACGAAATGATATTGTTACTCTGAGTCGATTCAATAACCATATCATCAAGTTCATGTTCATTGAATATTTCATCACTGCTTTGATTTTCACGCAAAAAATTATGTAATATGACACAAACAACTACTATTTTCACCTGCATGTCTAATTCATAGATTTTCATGCCTTGCCGTAGAATTCTGAATCTACTATTCCACGCACCAAATGTTCTTTCAATTACATTACGCAAAGAGGCATGTCTATAGTTAAATAACTCTTTGTCATTCTTAGGATCTCTTTCACTTCCCCTGTAGTCCTGCAAATGATATCACATTCCGTTGTATGGAGATAGAAATCTTTTTGTGTTCCAAAGACCAACATCAACAATATGTTCTTCTTCTTCTTTGGGGTAATTTTTAAATTTTTTAAAGTTCCCAAATATTTTCGAAGTTCCAAAAAACTAGTTCTTTTTAGTATTTGGGAACTTGAGATTCTTGGCAAAAAAAACTTGCCAAGTTATGTGGCCAAACGCCAACAACCAAATTTTCCAAAGATTTTTTCAAATATTCTCAAATAAAACTTGAAGCCAAAATGGTCCTTATTTTCAAATTCTTAAGCTGAAGAAAGATATTCAGATTTGTTAAAATTAATTGAAATGAAAGAAATAAATCCAAACTTTAATTTGTAATTACATTCTCATAACTTCTGTTTTCCAGAATTTTCTATAGATATGTGGAGATAATACTGCATTAATTAATTAGGAAAATTTTAACAAGTATTTAAGGACCATTCATCTATGAAAAAAAAATACAAAAACAAAAGCAAAAAGCATTTACAAAAATGAATCTCTTTCACTTAATCTTTTTCATTCTTGTTGCTCATTTTGCTCCTAGTTGTGAAAAAATAGTTCAAGCTATTCAACAACATGATAGTTTAATAGCAAAAAGTGAAAAAATATCTCAACCTACTTTAGCGGTTCACGAGATTTCAAGAAAGTTGAATGATATCTCACAAGGGCCAGAGTTTTCATACCATTTGATTCCTGGTGAACCTAATCCAGATCGTCTTGCAGCTGCACCAATTAAATCAAGTAAAAAGTTTTCATATCGTGTGATTCCTGGTGAATCTGATCCAGATCGTCCTGCAGCACCAATCAAGTCAACCAAAAAGTTCTCATACCGTGTGATTCCTGGTGAACCTGATCTAGATCGTCCTGTAGCTGCACCAATCAAGTCAGGCAAAAAGTTTTCATACCGTGTGATTCCTGGTGAACCTGATCCAGATCGTCCTGTAGCTGCACCAATCAAGTCAGGCAAAAAGTTTTCATACCGTGTGATTTCTGGTGAACCTGATCCAGATCGTCCTGCAGCTGCACCAGTTAAGTCGGCTGAAAAGTTATCATTCCGTGTGATTCCTGGTGAACCTGATCCAGATCGTCCTGCAACTGCACCAATCAAGTCATGTAAAAAGCTTTCATACCGTGTGATTCCTGGTGAACCTGATCCAGATCGTATTGTAGCTGCACCAATCAAGTTAGGCAAAAAATTTTCATACCGTGTGATTCCTGGTGAACCTGATCCAGATCGTCTTGCAGCTGCACCAAATACGCCAGGAATTTTTTTTTCATACCGTGTGATTCCTGGTGAACCTGATCCAGATCGTCCTGTAGCTGCACCAATCAAGTCAGACAAAAAGTTATATACACCGACACTTTAAAAAACTTTAGTCTTTTATCTTGAATTATCTTGTTTGAACGAAGATTTAGTGATTGTGTTTGCACCTCATAGTAGAGGAAATAGCTTTTTCATATATTATTATGCATTTACTTGGTCCATGAATGAATTAGAAATTGGAAAAATTAGTGGTTTTTGCCTGAAGTCTTTAATTATAATTATCAAAGATTTTATTTTTGTTCAAAAGTTTAAACACTTAATCTATATTAAACAAGTTACAGGAGGTCCATGCTAAGTCCAGACCCTAACTCAAAAAAATATAAATAGTAATTTCAAGTAATTAATAATTATAATATGTATTACACCTTTATTTCAAAACTTTTAAAGAATGGTTACAAGAAAATGAAAATAAGGGAGGTAAGAGTAATTTCATAAACTACAGAGGAGGTGAGTGAGATAGAACGGAACTTGAAGAGAGGTCGCTAAAATTATTCCTATTTGAAAACTATATGAAATTACTTTAATGTGCAATATTTCTCATATTAATATGATGAAAAATTATATTTTACAATATTAATCAATATTTATGCACTCTGACTCTCTAGAATCAAAATATGACAAATAAAAAGAAAAAGAATCGAAATATAACAAATAAAAAGGAACAAAGAGAATAAAATTTTGTCATTAAAAAATATTTTTTTGATTTATGAATGAAATGGAAACATAAAAATATACTCTCCCTATCTTGACTAGAACATGAAGTTTTAAGATATTAATTAGTTTTACCTAATGAGTTATTGTTGTACTAGAAAGAAAAACATTAATCTGAAGGCCCCTACAATATAATTTAGTTATAGATACATTTCATTTATTAGCCTGTTAAACTATAATTCTTTCAATTTATTTAAGTTTATGTTGATTATTGATTCACTTATTCATAAGTTCAAGCTATTTTAGTCAATTTATTTCAGCCTAAAGGCTGATATCTGATTCAAATTGATCTATGAAAAAAGTTTCAAAATATTTTTAATTTTCTATAATAATAATAATAATATAAATATATAAATTTATTCTTTATTAAAAAATATAAAAAAATAAATAAAGCAATTAAAATTTAGTGATGAATGGACGGGTTGAATTTTAATCCACTCTTTAGCTTATTTCAGCCAACTAACATTTGGACGGATCAATAATTCATTTATTTATTAACTCATGAACTCATTTTAATCCATCCAAATTTAATATCTAATACATTTAAAGCATTTAATTTAGTATATTCAAAGGGTTATTAACCCTATTATAAATTATTTATTAAGGTATATAAGTTACATTGCTTATAAAATAATGTTAACAAATTATGTAACCAGAAATAAGTTTTTTCAAAATTAAAAATAATAAAATCTTATTTAAGATCAACAATGTTTCAAGAAAGATTAAGTGGTTTGGCTATATTATCGATTGAAAAAGAATTATTAGAAGAGATTGACTACACAAAAATTATTAACAACTTTACATCTCAAAAAACTAGAAAAATAGATTTACAATAAAAACATATATAATTTTTTAATTTTTTTTAAGGCCTCTAGTTTGATTTTGGCCTTAGGCCACCAACGGGTTTGTGCCTCCCCTATATATATCAAGTCAATAGTGGACAATTATTATTAAATAAACAGAGTACCATTTACTTATTAAATTATCTATTGATAAATATCATAAATGTTGCTTCTTAATGTTACATAGATGCAAGTAGGGGTGTGCACTATTTGGATTAAATCGAAAAACCAAACCAAATTGTAATTTGGATTGGTTTTTTGGATTTTTGGTTTGGTTTCGGATTTAGAAAAATGAAAACCGAAAAACAAAAAAAAACCAAATTTTATATATATATATATATATATAAATAGATTAATAATTACACATATAATATTTAGGTTTACTATGTAGGCCGTAGGGTACTAGTAATTCAGTATTACCTTAATATTTAGGCCCATATCAAATTACTGCCATCCTATTTCACTAAATTTTAGGCATTAGGTTTTACATTATAACTATAAATATCACATATTACTTGCACTTTCATGAAAAAAAAAATTAGCAGAACTAGAATTAGCTGCGCTAGTCAACTTTTTTACTTTTACAGTTTGCTCTTTTTTCTTGTTTTTAGCTTACTGCTTCCTTGCATCACTGCCAGTAAGTTTTTTTTTTTTTAGTTTTTTTTTTATGTTATTCTTATCTATTAATCATATAAGCATAAGGTTATTAATAGTTGATTTCTAATAGTTTTCATCGTAATATCTTAACATATATTAAACTCTACTTCTCTTAAATAGAGATGTGAAAAACAATATGCAAATTTTGTTAGTTAATAAATAATAAAGCATGTATGACACCATTTTTAAACTCTCTCTGACTTTAGAGTTTAGAGTTAGTTTCATTGAAATTATTGATAGTATTGTGTTTTAATGTTTTACTCATGATTATAATGGAAAGAATATTTAAGAGATTCAATATTATTACTTTTTCTTATATGAAATTTTTATTTTTTAAGCATGCAAATATAACTTTGATTATGTTATTAATTAGTTATGAAATAAGTTATAACCGAATAGCCAAATCGAAAAAAACCAAACCGAAAAGAGAAAAATCGAACCGAACCAAATTTTTTTAGTTCGGATTGGGTTATACTTTTTCAAACCGAAAATCAAAAAACCCAAACCGAAAAACCAAATGCACACCCCTAGATGCAAGTAAAAACCGCATTAAATGCCAATTAAAACTTAAAAAGGCAATTAATTACAAGTTGCAAGTTACAACTATTTAAATGTACAATAAAGTCCTCATATTAAAGACATTTAAAGGGGAAAAAAGGTCACCATATATCCTACAATAATATAAATATGGCATATCCTCTTTTCGAATTTTCATCGAATTCCAAATCCTTTCAACCTAAAGTACAATTAAAATCAACTAAATTATATATTCGATAAGTAAAATGACTTCGGTCTATACATATACACTTATTTTCTTGTGCATATCCATTAAGATTTCTCCGAGTATCTCACAATTACTCAGAGGAGGCCTTTTGCCAGGTTCAGAAGGCAAGGTCGATAATGTTCTTTTTCCAGATATCTCCAAATGTGTCGCATCAGTATTAAATGTTCCTGGATGTATCGAAAAATTAAGAACTACATCATTTAACTTTAGTCCTTTGAATTCTTTTGAATAAATGGATGATGATGAAATTTGCACTTGCAGTGTACGAGATTGAATTTGTATGATCATTAAGTTGTTGAAGGATATATATTTTATTTATTTAATTACCTGTTTTCGATAGATCTGCATGATACAAATCTTGTATTAGTTGCTAAGAAAAAGAAAGAGACATATAAGACAAAAAAATAAAAAATTGAAACATAGAAAAAAGTTGTTTCAACATTATTCCCTCGACCTCTAGTTAGCGTGAAGAATGAATATAGTACGAAAAATAAAAAATTAAGTTGTTTAACTTTCGTCCTTTAAATTCTTTTCAATAAATGGATGACGATGAAATTTGCACATGCAATACATGAGATTGAATTTATATGATCATTAAGTTGTTGAAGGATGTATATTTTTATTTATTTAATAATATATTTTCAATAGATCATCTGCACGATACAAATCTCGTAAGGATTGCTAAAAAAAAAAGACACCTAGGACAAAAAAAAATTGAAACATAGAAAAAGTTGTTCATTGAGATGATCAAATATATCATTTATCCACATATTCTTGGAAGAGTCCAAGTATATTTATATGACTTCCTTTCATCATTTGGCAAAGCCATATAATTTTTCCAATCATTAATTGCCATTCTTAAATCATGTATTTTGTTATCAAGACCTATACAACAATTTGCATGCATTGTACATACATAATTAAGATATTTGCTAGGTTCACAAAATCCTCCAAAATAAGCAGTATTTAAAAATCTCATTTTCAATCCAATTTTCTTGATAAAAGGACTATATTTGATTATGTTGAGCACATCTTGTTCATTCTTTCCTGGATAAGTTCTTCTTGATTTGTTCCAAAACTTGTAGAATTGTATCGTCTGATTATTTGACTTCACAAACTTAAATCCTCCATTTGGAGCGTTATTCGGATTGGATGAGTTGTGTAGATAATAATCACAAGCAATTTGGAAATCAACGTGTGAATAAAAATGTGCAAATGGTTGTCGAAACCATAATATATCTGCATCCTAAAAA
>JAJOOS010003709.1:0-27707 GCA_029582725.1 Solanum chiquidenum
TAAATTTTCATCATAAATTCAGATATCGAAACTCAAAGTTTTTCCAAATAAAATAATCAATATCTTAAAATATTCAAAAGATAAATTTGGATCAATGAAACAGTTGTCGAAATTCCAACTATGCTACATAAATTTTGATCAAAAGACATGAACATTACTAGTCTTTGAAACAGCATGACTTCTACTCCTAGGATACTTCAAATCATTTTTCATTAACATAATGGAAACATCTTCATCTTGACCTCCTAAAACAAAGGGCTTGTCTTCATCAATTCTTCCCATACCAACACTAACACTCCTCGGTACTGATCTCCTTGACGGCATTTGTTGTCGAATTTGTTGCTGTATCAATAAATTCAGCTCAAAATTCTCTCCCATACTCCTCGCCGACGCTGCTCTAACAAGTTCTCTAAAATCTTCGCTGTTATCAGACCTCGTAGATGATGTTACACTGTAACTCTTAGGCAAACTCCCAGGATTTACAACTGCGTAATTCGTCATTGTACCTACGTAACAATCTCGCGCTTTGATTAATGCCTTCCATGGTAATGCGAGAATTCGAATAAATCTGTTTTGGCCATGACTCCCTTTGTTCTTCATTTTTCCTCTGTTTTGCTCTGTTTTTGCTCTGTTTTGCTCTGTTTTGAGATACAATGATGAGTTATATTTGTGGTGCTTATATTTAAAAAAGTTTTTGTAGGAAAAGTATTTAAATATGGCAAATTAAGTCTTGGTTTAGACTTTGGACTTATTCAATAGCCCACTGGATAAGAATTATATAATAATGTACGGTACATGTAAGTAATTATAAAGGTGTATTAATGAAATTTATTAATTTATATTACATTATATACTAAAATAATTAATAAAGGATAAGAATTGACGCGTCCAGAATAAATTTGGCTGCACATTGTTGACAGGACTGTAGCATTGAATTGTTCTTGTTTTTTTTTTCATATTCAGCGTCCGATATTCATATTGGGATAAAATATTTTTTAATAAAGGTAACTTCGTACACATGAAAACTTAAATTTCAAACTTCTAGTTAAGGACGAAGGACTACTTATCACTCCACCATAACTCTTGTTGGTTTAATTGTTCTTATTTTTTAATTCTTATTCAATGTTCGATATTCATATTGGAGTTTGATTAAATCTGGATATACGTCGGAAAGTTTCATATTAGGGGTAAAACACTCCCTAACAAAGGTGATTTCGTACATATGAAAAACTCAAATTCGAGATCTCTAGTTAAGAATGGAGGAGTACTTACCATTCCACCATATCCAATATTCAATATTCATATTGGAGTGTTAGATATGTGTAGAAAAGTTTTATATTGAAGGTAAAGCGCTCTCTAACAAAGAAGACTTCGTACACATGAAAACTCAAACTCAAAATTTCTAATTAAAAATGAAAGAATACTTACTGTTTTGTCGTAACGTTTGTTGGTTGAATTGTTCTCGTTATGTTCAATTAAGTCTACCTCATGATTCAGCGTTCTCATCATTTTTTGCTCAATTTTCAGATGTTCCTATTGAGTAGCTTGAAATTATGGAATAAGTTCACATGATTGAATTGGTTGGTGTCTTAAATTGTTGAATTAGGTAAGGAAAATGGTATCTCAAGTCAAAATTAGATATTTTGTGAAATAAAATAAAAATAAATATAGTAAAGTTTGTAGGGAAATTTTTTTGACTATATTTGCAACTTGTATCTTTTTATCCTTTTTTTTATTTAACGGTTTATTATTGTTTGACTATTTTTCATAATTATGTTATTTCTGTGATCAAAATATAAACAGAAACGAAAATAATGAAAGGAAAAATATCATTTAAAGTCCACAAAAAAAAAATCTTAAAAAATTTAATTCACTCATACTAGCTCAAAGTTTGGATTAATTCGTTCTAGAATAAAACGAAATAATATTCATCAATAATGACAATTAAAATTGCAGAACTTCAACGAACTCAACAAATACAATAAATCACACGACACTTGTTGTTTTTGCTTGAAAAACTTATGCAAAGAAAAGAAGAAGAAAAATAACAATTCTTTCTACTTTTAGTAAAAATAAGATTTCGTTTTCAGTACCTCAAATGATACGAAGCCTCAGAAAAATAGGAAGGGAGGTAACTTTCGGTGAAAAGAGATGACTTTTTGTTTGAAAATTAAATTTCAAGAATTTAATTAATTAATTTCAGAAAAGGAAATTAATTAATGAAAATTAAATTTATTTATTTTTTTCTAAACACAAATACTGTGGTCCGTAGTTGTGAATTTCCACCTTAGCGCCGAACGGTTCCAAAGATAAAAACGATGGGCGCCCACCAACTACGCTTTAAGTTTTAATTAATGGGACCAATCTACAACGTCAAGAGTTAGGTAAATTATACTTCCGCCGTCTTAAATTATTTGTATTCGATATAAAATTTAAAAAAAGCAAAGAATTTTTTTAAATTTTATAATTTAAATTAAATATATAAAATATATCAAAATAATATTTAAGCTTAGTATCTAAGTGCCACTGTATTTTCAAGGTGGGAATAAGTTTGACATCAAATTAATGTGATTTAGAATAGAAACCTAAGATAATTCGACAATTTAATAAATAAATTAATTTATAAATAGCTATTGAAGTAAAGATTTCCTTTTTGAAATGACAAATTCGATTCACTATTTACGTGAAGATTTCATTTATGAATTATCAAAAATATTACTATATATATATATCTATTCAGTTGACGTAAATATTTGATTTGATATGAGTAAATTTTTGTTATTATTTAACCAAATACTTCATTCGGTCATTTGTGATTTTAATTTCAACACTTTGACTAAAAACCCTCTGAATAAAATTGCCAGCAGGAGCAACAAAGTTTTTCCCATGTTTTTAATACAAACTATATAACATGCCTAAAAATTGACCTCGAAAATTTTATTAATATTAATGGTAGTAGTAAACAATAATTTCAAACAGGACTTTAATGTTATGAATAATTTATTGTTGATTTACAGTCCAAGTGTGCGGCTGTATGGCGTTTTAGATAATCCGATTAGTCAAAATTAAATAATTATCACCCACCCGCCTAATTACTCCATTAAGTCACAAAATATCATAAAATAAAGTTTCTAATATTCAATTAAAAAAATCAATTGTTCCTCTAACTTTTATATTCTAACTCCACAAAAATAGAAATTCAAAGATGATTGGGTTCCATGAATGATATTTTGAAACAACGTGAAGAATAAATAAAGTAGAAAAATAAATTAAAAAACATACCATCCCGGAAGGAACTAGCCTTTAATTTACGGATTTGATAGAAGTCAATAACTTTAGTTCAAACATATTAATTTTAATCAAAATTTTATCTTATATGTATTAGTAATCTATTCAAAATCTAATTAGCAAAAAAAATAAAAATAAAATTAAAAAATAAAAATCTTGATTCCGCTTCTAAATACAATAATACACGAATGAAAATGAAGATGGAGATAAAAATAGTAAAATTTCACGTGATAAATTAGTTAAGACTATTATAATAGTATTAGTTATAATTAGTAATGTGTAATGTTCCAAAATGGAAGCCGCCATGTAGAAGATTTGAAAATTCTTCTATATGAGATTGATGGGAAGCTTTGACTAGTCAAGTGACAATTTTTGTACTAATAATTTTGGAATAAACAAGAAAAATATTAAATTTAAAAGTATAGACAAGTGACGATATTTTGTTGTAAACTTCTAGAGAGAAAATGAAAAACTAGTTTCCCTTGAATATATATATTACTTAGCAATTTTGATTTAAGATGAGGTGTGTTGGAAGATGAAGATGACACAATCAGTGTGGACTGTCACTCATAAAACTCTTCCTTTTTTTAACTTTCACTAAAAAATCATTTTTTACCATTTAAAAAAAAAACTCATTTTCTTTAGAAAAAATATGTTCTCCAAACATTGTGACCAGTTACACTGAAGGATGTGGTGTAGTGGTCGATAAAATTATTTGAACACTTTGAGGTCTCGTGTTTAAATTCTAGTAGAGATAAAACACTTAGACGATACCTTGGTTGATAGAATTGCCTGACACTATTCTTGGCGAGAAGTGATAGATATCCGACGGGAAAAAATTGAAAAACATTTTCCCAAGAGTGGTCCTTTACTTTGTGACTTGAGTTGATGTCCTCCTCCACATAGCTGGGTCTGGGCCTAAAAGTATATTTGAGCTACTTGACTCAAGTTGGGTTGATGACTACTATTACTAGCCTCATTTTACTTGGACCAAGGCCCAATAGATGAACAAACATTTGAAAAACTACTTTTTTATATTTTTTTAAAAACAACATTTTTGTTAGAACAAAATCCACCTTCGTTCTTAATTTTTAATCAGATATAAATATGTTTTTTGAGTTTTTATATAAACATATTTTACTTTTTTATTCTGAATGGACTAATCACTCTATGGTAAACTAGACCTAGTAAATAATGCTTTCTTAATAATAATTATTGTTATTACTTGGTGGCTTCAGATGTAATTTTGGCTTGAAGGCTTTTCGAACAACGGACCGTTTGACCATACGATATGAAATCATGATATAATATCATGAGATGAAGTTAAAGTTTTATTTGGTTATGCGATATAAGATTTCTGTGTTGTATAATTTTTCATAAACATACGAATCTCATAAGTTGTAAAACTATTAAAATAGCCTCAATTGTTTATTCAATCTTATCAAATAAACCAAAGTTTATAAAATCGCATAATAAATTATTACAAAGCTATTTGTTTTCCACTTAATTAACTATTTCATCAAACTTGAATTCAATAAAAAAAAGTGAACATAAATTGTAGTGTACTAGGCTTTAATATAATCCTCTCACATAGTACGAATAATTTTCTCACGTTGAACTTACATTTCTCGATCATATGACTGAGAAGACGAACCAACATTGTTACTTTGAGCCATTTGTTGGTCAATATCATTCGCAACTATATTTTCATGCTCATAAACCATAAATATTTCATCACTCATTTGGTATTCTCACAAATAATTATGTAGCACTGTACAAGTTATGACAATTTTTACTTGTGTGTCAATATCATATGGTTCATACCTTGTTTCACTTGTGTGTCAATATCATATGGTTCATACCTTGTTTCACTTATGTGCAGTAAACGTTCTCAGTGCATTATTTTCGTGCTAAAATCAAACATATTGGAAGTAGTGATTATCAAACATACATCACCAATTTTGTCTTTTTTTCATATTAAATTGCTTTAAACATTTTCATATGTAGTCGAAAGAGAAGTTTTTTTTAATTATGAAAAACCAAAAAAATATTACTCCCTCCGTTCTTATTTATATTCATCAAATCAGTTCATACTTTATCATTTATATTAACCAAATTTAAAGCAATAATAAATTTTATGTTGGTGAGAATAATATGTTTTAAAAAGTAATGATGTGATTATAAATTTTATTTACATATGAAATAAATGGTTAGTAGATATAAATGTGGGATTTTTTAAACAAAATATAAACTTGTGAGTCAATTTTTGTATTTAAAAATTCCCAAATCATGATATGAATTTCCCATGTTATGATTTTTGGAGAGTATGGTATTCCATCTCATGAGATGAAATCAGCGTGAAATCGCATGTCCAAACGCTGATTTCATCTCATGATTTCATATCGTGATATGATATTACATGGTCAAACGCCTACCAAATCTAATACGTAAATGATCCATATTAATTGTCAACGTCGAAATCCTTTTTATAGTATTTTTCTACTAGCAGAAAAAATCATTCCATAGTGCTAAAGGACTCTTAGAAAAAAAATATCCAATTAATTAATTCAATGGACAAGATATCTCAATTTCTCTAAATTCTAAAACTAAGCAACATGTAGTTTTCTCCTTGTTGAATTTTTTTTGGCACTTGAAGCACTTATTATTACCTCAAATGCTACATATTCTGTTAGCTCGAAACTCATAAAATTTAAATTTCGAATCTCATCAAGTTTACTCAGGAGCTGTTGTTGTCTCGTAAATAGTGCATTTTACCCTTTGGTTGAAAATTGAACTGCTAAGAGTTGGTATCATTGGCAGAGGCATGTGGATTTAGTAAGTGCCCAAAGACAGTATGACAATTGACACATGTAGAAGTGAACTTTTTTCTTTTTATTTATTTACGTAAATTGGGAAGTAAAAAACACAATTACAAAACGACAGTAATAATAATTCAATCTGTTAATTAATATGAGACGATACACTTCACTTGGATTTTGAGCCTAGTGTCAAATCTAAGTGAGGTACACCCTCTCATAATTTTGATTGCGTAAACAATTCAATCTTATTCCTCAATTAATATGAGACGCTATAACTCAATTTTATTTCTTTTTATATCTTTCTTTTTATATTCTGAACACAAAAGTCAATAAATTTGTGCAGATGTTGCCGTAACGTAAACTTTAGTGGGCATATCGTTTTTGTTTATTTCATTAAATGAATTATAAATTTTTTATTCTTCTCTTTCCCTTACTAGACGTATTCAAGTCAAATTTGGACCACTAAAAATAGGATATAGAGAATAAAATTATGTAGCTCGACATACCATAATTACGTTATGTTGACAACTTAATGTTCACTACTTGACTATATTATTGTAATGAATATAGACATATTCTATGTAAGGGTATTTTAATCTATATATTTACATCATAATTGTATCTATGTAAGAAAATTGTGCCATTGCCATTCTTCTTCCTTCTTCATTTTCTTTTTATTTGGTGAATGTGGGAGGGTGAATAGACTTCATTATTATGTGTCAATTAATTAGTGAATTATGAAGAATTTGTAATGTAACCTAAGGGTCGTTTGGTAAGCGAAATAAGCTGGGATTTTTCAAGATTAAGTTTGGGATTAAAATTATATTTTGTTTGATTGAAAGTATAAATTTAATCTGAGATAAATTATACAATCAATCAGGCATAGTATAAATTTAATCTCAATCTTCATCCTAGATATCCACCATATCGGCTTATCTCATCCATCTAGGTATTATTTTATCTCACCTTCTTTCAAATTGGATAAATTAGTCCAGAATTATAATTCAACAACTACAATTCCGCTAATTATCTTTGTCCGGGACCAAACAAATCATATAAATTTAGTCTGAGATAAACTATACCATCAATCAGACATAAATTAATTAATCTCAACCTTCATCCTAGATATCCACCATATCGGCTTATCTCCCATTCAACTTGATATTATTTTATCTAACCTTTCAAGTAAGATAAATTAGTCTAGAATTATAATTCAATAACTACAATTCCACAATAATTAACTTTGTCCGGGACCAAGCAAATCATATAAATTTCTACTAATCAACTAAGTATGAAAATAAATTAGTCTTGCATTAATTTATAAGACCTTTTGTTGTGTTCCAATAATTAAAGAAGTGAAGGTGTAAGAGGGATTGGGGCCTTTGGTGGACACAAAAACTCATGTGAAAAAACCAGTCAATTGTGGGACAATGTAGTCTTAAAAATGGTGGGACTTAAGAAAGGGAGCATGCATGTGTCTTTGATGAGAAGTTGAAAAGGCAAAAAGACTTGCTCCCAATATTAATGTTTCTTTGTCTAATAATACTACTAACTATTCTTGTGCTTGTTTCTCATTCATTAATTTGGACATGTTATCATGTTGGTTTATGAAGAAAAAAATAGTAAACAAAGTCTTAGAATAAAGTCTATGGGAATTAAATTGTTTGGAGACTTTTGGTTGGCGTAGTTGTAACAACCTATCATCATCAACGGCCAACCAACTAACTTCCTTTTACAAAGAAAGAAATAGATTAAATACTTAGGTCCTACACAGTGTATTACTAGTAGGATGAATGAGATTTATCTGTTATTAATTAGAAGTTTCGAATTTAAACAATGATAATATAGAGAAATTATTCCTAATAGAGAGTAGTAGACAAATAAGCTCACGCACATGAGAAATGGACATGAAAGTAGGTTACAAATTTAATTATAATAAAAGGGCTTGTTAATATGAGAATGTAGCTAAGATGGATCATATATATATATCCTCAAAGAAAAGTGTCATCAACGATACACTTCAAGCTTGAAACTAATTTATGTGATTAATATTCAAATGATTTTACAAAAGGGAAGGTTCTTCATGAATGCCCTATGCGGTGCGAAATAAAATTAGTCGATTCATTTGGTTCCGGATACTAATGGTTAGAAAAAATGAATTAGCTTTAGGATTGAAAATGAATTGGATTAAACACCCATATGATGATACTAATTTGTCGATTATTGCCAGTCAGGGTGAGATTCAGAGGTTAAATTCAATATATTAACTTGGAGTTAATCTAGAAACTCATAACTTTAAATCTTGAATCTGCCTCGGTGATCAACATTATTAGTCTAAACTATAACTCATATGAACTAAGCAACCAAATTACAACTCACTCTTATACCATCATCTAGTTGGCAAATAATTAAATAAACATGTCCACATGAGGTAATAGCAAGAAAAGAAAATCGTATTAACCTAAATGACAAGAATATATGTCATTATAGTGATAGTTTAGTTTGACATGTCAACTTTTCCTAATTAATTATGCATGAAATTATTTTAAGTATTATGTGGTTTTCCTAAAGACGGGGTAACAAATCACTCAAGCCACAATTTTAAAAAGTGGATGATAAAAAATTAAAAAGACGAGTGGCTTTCATATATATATATATATATATATATAAATGTTGTTTAGGTGTTTAGTATCATAGCATATAACAAACAAATCAAACACATATATTAATATTATCAAATTATATTTAAAAAAATGATAAATGTTGTTTAGGTGTTTAGTATCATAGCTCCAAAATGAGTGTATTCCTAATTTAATACTCAAAAGCATTTTTCTATTAATATTGTTCAATTTTTTTTTAGGTATTTATCAAATATCAAGGAAAAATGAAAATATTTCCCAAATAAATTAGTCAAATCTAAATTATTTTTCCTCAAACGGAACAGGACTAGACAAAACGTAAATGACAAAAAGAGTTTGAGCAGAACGGGGTTACACTGCGACAAGGGGAGATTTCACTTGTCTGCCATTTTTATTCTAACTCATAACAACTGGCGATCATTTATTACGATATCGACTTCATCTTAATTTAATATTTTTAAAGTAAAATATAAATTTATGTGTAATCTTCAAAATTATGATAAATAGCAAAATTCAAATTCATAAGTTTAAAAATATATTAAGTAAATGCTATGAATTTTAAAAGTTGAATTCATAAAGTTTAAATTCTGAATCTGCTTCTGTTCCTGACATAACTATTAAGAGAAAGATGAAGAGAATATAAATATTTTTGGGTGAATAATATATTTTCGTTGAGTTTCTTAAAATAATATTATTCGAAATTGAGCAACTTTCTCTTAGAGAATTCATTTAATACAAGATCATGCCCACTTTTAGAAAAATGTCTTTTATGTATACTTTAAACGCCTAATGGAGCGTCAATCTAAGAATATAATTCTAAACCATATAATATAGTCCAAATTAAAATCATTATATGCCCATTACAAATAAATAAATAAATAATGAGAGCTTCACTTTTTCATAATTATAATTAGTATTTTATATTTTCAACCAATGTAGAGTAATTTGGAATAGAAAGAGTGACAGAAAACAACTCTTTTTGTTTTTTCATTTGTTGTTCAGTATGTATTGAGGTCAGATCAAATTTGAATTCACACCTTACATGATCCATTTCAAGCGAGGCTCTCCTAACATAATTTATTTCATTTTAAAAAATTTAAACTCAAAATTTATAGTTAAGAAGGGTCGACACTATCAAGAGAATTTTTATAATTTTCAAAAATTCAAACCCAAAATTTCTTATTAGAGATTGAATATCCTTGATTGTATCGAGATGCTCCGGATTAGAAAATACTAAAGTGGTGTATGGTAGAGACCAATCCCCTCTAAATTGTATATTTTAATATAATAAAATCCTTTTATCTTTTTGGTAGATGATAGAAGTATATTCCTTGAGGATGTACTATTACTATGCTATTAATATTATTGTTTAGGCATTTTAATATTAAAAGAATTACTATCACATCTCATGTTAGTGGTTGTTATAGTGAGCTTAGAAGCCATAAATTTTGTTTAATTAACAGCTAACTCACTAATTCTTAAAGTATAATTTATGTGGAATACTCTCTACGCCTATAAATAAGAGTTATTATTGTGATAAAAGCATATTCATGTAGTGTAAAGGAGGAAAAAGAAAATTCCAAATACTCCCAACATATTTCGGATTTTATACGTTCATTCAATTTACTTTATAATTAAATCGATATGAAAAACGAAAAAAACTACATTATAGAATCACATATCATATAAGCAGTCAATAAATATCTTTTCTTATTATTTTATAGTATTAGATAATATATATATATTTTAATATAAAATAGTATATATATTTTGTATATTTAATTAGCGATTATATTATTTTGATCAATCGGTCAATATATAACTTGTCATTTTGAATGGGGTATCTCTTAGGTGACTGAGCTAGTAGGGATAATTAATTAATTCATGTAACAAAATTTATTATGTTTATTTTTTATTAATTAAATAAGAAAGAGATAGCCATCTGTGACAAAAGAATATTAGTCAAATCTTAGCTTCCCAGTTCCCCACTTAATTAATTTTTCAAAAAATAAAAGAAGTTGTTGAATGATGCAACAGACAGAACTAAATAATTTAAAACAAAAAGCTACTACCATAGACAGTTTGTTTTTTTATTGTGTTAATTAATTTACTCATATAATATATTCTACTGCTACTAAGTACTTGATTAAAGTTATAATTTAACACCAATTTGACCCCTTAACTTTCAAGATAATCTAGTGAAGCCCCTGAACTTTCTTGAGTACTAATTATCCCCCGTTGCATGCATTCTTACTGATGTTTTTTTCCACCATCATATTAGAGGATAACTCGACTCTAAATCAGCTTCTTTGGATGACCTAAAGGCTTTGAACATCATAATTTTGTCTCGGATTTTAACTCCAAAAGCATATTAATAATTGAATTTCATACTCAAATTTATATGACTTCTGATTTTCACAAATGAGATTTACGTAAAACAAGTGTTATAACAAAGTTCTTGCGAATTAATAACCTATAATTAACGGGTTGTTGCGATTTATATGAATTTTGAAAATGAGTATAGCAATTTCTTATAAAATAAATCAAATTAGAAAGAAAATATAAAAGGAAAAAGTAGATTTCCTCACATATAATTAGATAAAAATTGATTACTGCTCTTATATAATTGAACCTAATAACAAAAGATTCATGATAAAGTAAAATCCATTCATGTCATATTTTGTCCCAATTGGTGCTTTTTGGCTGATAGAATAATAAAAAATTATATACTTCATCACTTCAAATGTTGATAAGCTTTGATGATTCATCTTTTTTACTTTTCAAAATTGCATAGAATTTTTGTCATCATCATGAACGAATTATTCATTAAAAATCGTTCTAAAAAGTGCAATATTTCAAATTTATTTCGTTAATTTCAGTTTTGATAATCTAACACTTGAATATAGAGTCCGTTTGAATTGACTTAAAAAAATAGTTTTTAAGTCAAAATTAAAGGACTTTTGAGTCAAAAAATAAAAAGTAAGTAAGGAAGACATACTTTTGATTTTTACTTATTTTAAGTAATTTTTGACTTTGTCAAACACTTCTTAATTTATTTTAAATTATTTTTTATATTTATTGAATACGTCTAAACTTCAAAAACTGACTTAAAAGTATGTTTGACCAACTTTTAATCCAATTCAATTCATTAGTTAAAACTAGTTATCTCAAATTACTTTGACATTTCATAATCTCATTTTACTCCTAGTCTTTAATGTACTTGAAATGAGATTAATTCAATCTTATTAATAAATAAAGTTTAATTTATCGAAAAGAGATAAAGCATACAATAGTAAAAATATTTTTATTTTATTTTTTTGGTTTCCAACTTTATATCTAGGGGACTTGAACCCGAAACTTCTGGTTAAAAATGAATGGTGCTTATCACTCCACTACAATTCTTATTGATATTTTTATTTATGATTTTTTAAGAAACATGCAAAAAGAAAAAAATGATAACTAATACTCCCTCTATTTTCATATAAATTGAATTCGTGACACTAATTAAGAAAATATTTAAGGACATAATTTAAATCATACTATCCACTATTGTTCTTTGTGAAATCGTAAACATAACTTTGTAACTAGTGCAATTTATCTTCTAAAAAATATCCAACTTCACTAGACAAAAGAAGAGATATGAAAAAAATTTCAAACATCCGTCCCGAATTTCGAACAATAAAAAAAGTCTCAAGAATTCAGTTAATATAGATTAGAGAAAATAGTAACTAATATGAGACGTAGGGAGTACTAATGCAACATTGGAGAAAGTTTAGAGGTATCATAGTGTGCAGCCATAAAAGTTTAAGGGGGGGAAATTAAAATAATACCTAAGTTAATTAAGCACTGTTAAAATTAAAATAAAAACACATTTCCCAAGTGACACGTGTCAATGTCTCCATCAGTGGGTGCAGCAAAGTAATTTGCATGAGGGGACGCACTCACTTAAAAGCGATCCAGTCAAACTCCAAACTGTCATTTAATTATTAATTTATTTAAATAAATAAATCATCAAAAAAAACTTAAAAAGAAAATATTATTTTTTCAGAAAATAAGAATTAAGGGATAAGATTAAAAAATAAAATAAAAAAGGAATAGAGTACACAAAAACATATACACACACATACAGCACACTCTGTTCTAGTTATTGACCAGTCAATTTGCTTAGCTGCCACTTTTTCAAAAGGCAAAGGTCCCAATTCCAACTCAAATATTTTTTTGTACTTTATTATCTCTTGTAATTTTATTTACAAAACTATAAAGTTTAATGTTATATTTGATGGAATATACTTTTTTTTTTTTAACCTAGGAAGTTTTAATTCTAAAATTCAGTATTGAGGAAATAAACATTAAGTGATTCTTTCCATCAGTTCAAGCATTGCAGGACAGAGTTACTTAATATCTGGTGTTAGTATGAGGTGACAAATAACCCGTGAAATTAGTAGAGGTGCACAAAAACCGATCAATATATCAACGTCATAAAAAAAAATAGGCCAAGATTTTCGGTCCAAGCCTTTGCAACAAATAGTTTTAAAAAGAGTGTTTACATCAATTAATTACTCCCTATATTTTAATTTATATTATACTACTTGACTTGACACAAAATGTAAAAAAAAAATTAATAAAAATTATATAGTTTAAAACAAGAAAATAATGACAAAATCATATTTTTTATCCACACGAATGAAATGTTTGATGCTTTTACGTTATATCTTTAATAAAAATTACGGTAAACACTCTTATCTTCTTTAGAATTAACGACATCATTTTTAAGTCCATATTGGAGTGTGTATTTATTCTTTTGGTCTAAACCTTTTTTTTCTTTTTTTTGCTTTAAGACTAAAATGTAAAAGAGGGAGTTTAAATTATATTCATTGGCACCATAGTTAAATTACTTTTATCTGTTATAATAAATGATTACAAAACTATATTTACTATACTCTTCGATTTACACAAAAAGGATAATCAATCTTTTCTATAACAATTTTATTAGATAATTTATGACCGCTGTAAAGATTATATGATATAACATGAAAGAATTTTTTCTGGAAAATTTGATTGTTTTAGTAAATATTACTATTATGAAAAATAACAATTACAAAATATTTAAATGGGTATATATAAACTCGAACTTTGATATTATTTTACTGCTATAAAGTATGAAAATTAGAAAAGAATCATAAGTATTTTATGTCCCCAAGACTACGCCGCACGTTACAGTTTGACCATCTGACCCGTCTTTACGTCTCTTTTATAATTACCCAATATTCATCCGTGACTCTCTAACCTTTTTTTTTTTTTAATGTTTTATATTTGAATTAGTATTTGATTATTTTGTATTCGCGTTATATTAGACCTCATTTAGAAGTAAATATTTTTTATCTAGAATTTTTTCATGTTTAGAGCTTAAATTCAAAAAAATTATTAAAGAAGAAAACCAATATTATTGCACCGCATCCGATAGTGATATCTAAAGTTCCTTCCTACTCTCCAAAAAGCAAATAACTCTCAGTTTTTTTTTAATGCCTTCATTTCAAATTATACATTATGATTTAGAAAAGTAATTATTTTACTCGTAATAGTAATTCTAGCTAATATACATAAATAGAGATAAGAATAAGAATAACGAATAGTTAAAGAGATACACTACAAATAATTTCAAGTGAAAGTTGTATTAGTTGTAATAATATTTCAATTTTGCTTTAAAAAATATAATTTTAAAAAAACCGGATATCTCGGTGGCATTGGACTTTGGACCACAATACACGTGTGGTCCACGAGCTTCTCTGGTCAAATTAACCGCCTATCCTCGGTAATTTTCCAAAATTACCTAAAATATTTTCTATATTTCACAAATTGTAGAAGAAAATATTGATTGTAAAGACAACAATAAATCACAATTGAATTGTTGAAAGTTTAGTAGTTCAATTAATGATAGTAAAGTAATAATAACATGACGTCAAATATGCTGAAAACTTTAAAACTTTTGAAAATAAATTTTAAAAACTAAAATATATGCTTAATACAACAACAAACATATTCAATATCCAGCAAAAACTTATATAGTAGTATATGATTTGATAAAGTATACGTAGACCTTAATATAATATTATTTAATATCAGTGAAAATTCATAAGTGGTGTGTAGACCTTAACATATTTGATGAAGATAGAGATATAATTTTCTAAAAGACCCTCGACTCAAATATAACGAATCAGAGTAAATAGATTAATTTTAAAAAATAATTTTTGTAGGGTTTCCAGGTATAATTTGCCCCATATCCATCGGGCCGTGGGAGGGGTAGGGGACTCACACTCAGAGGTAGCTGTTCTTCCCTTTTTCCCCTTTTATTCTCTCTCATTTCTGGGTAAGGTTTCTCTTTAACTTATTAGTTCTCTCTTTTCTTGATCTAAAACTTGTTGTGGGTTTCAAAGTTTAAATCTTGGAGTTTCTTTATTATGTGGGGTTTTTTTTCTTTCTCGAATTTGATTACTTTTTTCTTGATTTGTGGATTGGAATGATTTCAATCTTTTGGAGGTTGAAGGGGAAGTGAGAAAAGTGGAGAGTATAGCTTTGGTATTAGAGAAGGGGATATTGGTAAAAAGATCCTGTAACTATAGTCTTTGATGATGATAATGATGGTGAAAATGAGCACTATGGCTCTTTTGACCAGAGAAAAAGAGTTCAGATAAAAGAAAAAGATGTCCCCTCCTGTCAAATCTTGGTTATAATTGTCAATGAGCAAAAGAGAGAAGACAAAAGAGTGCAAAGACTGTTCTTTTTCTTTTCTCTTTTTTCATCCACACGCTTCATTTTTGCCCTCTAAATGTGATGTTCTTGCTGCTTTGAAGGCTGAAGCAGACCCCTTCTTGTTCTAAAGGGGAAGATATTCTTTGTTAGTTTTTTAACATTTGACTAAAAGGGTCAGTGAAAATGCCTATGTATGTGCCATCTAGGGGGAGGGTGGAGGAATTTGATGTTGGGGGTGGTGGGCAGGTGTTGGATCTGGAAACTGCTGTTAAAGATGGGATTTTGGGTGGTGGTGGTGGGGTGGTGATTCATGGTGGTTCTATAGAGAAGAAGTTGAGTCTGAGGAAAATGATGGGGGAGCTTGATTCAATTGAAGTTCCTTCAGTTTTCATTTGTCCAATTTCTTTGGAGCCTATGCAAGATCCAGTAACCCTTTGTACAGGGCAAACATATGAGAGGTCTAATATCCTCAAATGGTTCTCTTTGGGACATTTCACTTGCCCTACAACAATGCAAGAGTTGTGGGATGATTCAATCACTCCTAATAGTACTCTTCATCAGCTGATTTACAGTTGGTTTTCTCAAAAGTACTTGGCTATGAAAAAGAGGTCAGAGGATGTGCAAGGAAGGGTTTTGGAGATTTTGGAAACCTTGAAGAAGGTTAAAGGTGAGGCTAGAGTTCAAGCTTTGAAGGAGCTAAGACAAGTTGTCACTGCCCATGACTCAGCCAAGAAAACAGTGACAGATAACAGTGGTGTTAGTTTGATTACTTCACTGTTAGGTCCTTTCACCAAACATGTTGTTGCTTCTGAGGCAATTGGTATTTTGGTACACTTGGATCTGAATTCAGATGGGAAGGCTAATTTGATGCAACCCAATAAGATTTCCCTGATGGTGGATACCTTGAATGAGGGATCCATTGATACCAAGATAAATTGTACGAAATTACTCGAATTGTTGATGGAAGGGAAGGATTCAGAATGTGAAGTTTTGTCAAGCTTGAGTCTTTTTGTAGGATTATTGAGAATAATCAAAGATAAGAGGCACCCTATTGGGGTGTTATCTGGTTTGAGATTGCTCAAGCTGATTTCATCGCACGAATCATTGAGGAACTCAATTGTTGGTATTGGGGCAATCCCCCAATTGGTGGAAGTATTGCCCAACTTGAATGCTGAATGCTTAGAATTAGCCTTGGTTATACTAGAAGCCTTGTCTACCCTTCCAGAGGGAGCATTGGCGTTGATGGATTGCCGTAGCACCATTCCGAATGTGGTTAAATTGCTCATGAAGGTATCAGAGAGCTGCACTCAATTCGCGTTGTCAATTTTATGGGCAGTGTGCAAACTTGCCCCAGAAAAATGCTCATCTGTGGCTGTTGAGGCAGGTCTAGCAGCCAAGTTGTTGCTTGTTATTCAAAGTGGATGCAATCCTGTGTTGAAGCAACGATCTGCTGAGCTCTTGAAACTATGCAGTCTAAATTACTCAGAGACCATCTTCATTTCCAAGTGTAAGCTTACCAAGACAATGCAATGAGGTGACATGGTGTTGTTCATACGGTTCACCTAAGTCCGTTTTTATACCCGCAAGGGAAAGGTGCGCTCAACAGCTCGCGGAATCTGTATAATTGGACAAGGAGGTACCTACTTGTACATATTAAAGAGCTTTAGCTCTCATGAAAAAGGCTCTTCATAATGTGGATTATAGATAAAATGCTTATATCAGACTATGGTTCGGTGCCTTCCATTTGATCTTTCCGCTGAGGTTTTCCAATAACGTATGGCACACCGTGGTTTCAAATTGATTCTTCAAATCTTTGTAGTCACTTAGACCGATGATTTGATTGCCTTATTGCTACAATTGAATGCTATAGATCATATTCACTATGTAAAACGGGGAAGAATGTCCAGCAAAGCTAGTGTTTGAAATTGTAATTGTACACATTCCTTTTGGGATTCTCCGAGTTTATCCCAATTCCCAAATTTTCCCCTATTATTTTTAGATAGTCCTTAGTGACTTTCACTTCTTTGCTACGATCGGAAGGTTTCACTCGGGAGTTCTTTTTTTCATTGCGGAGATTGTCATTTGTAAAAAAAGCAACATTTCCAATATGAAATCAGCATTCACAATGGATTCAATTTTCCCTTCTCAATTGTTGTCTTAGCTTTACTTCTTATGTTTAATCTGCTTTTGCTTCTTTTCAATACCTTACTGTCTCAAGTGATGATTCACCCTTATGCTTTTGTGAACTTTCAAGTTTTTTTTGATGTTCTGTTCTATTCAGAATTTGGATATAAGTTTTCTTCTGTAGATGTAATGACCTATGTTGTTTGTACTTGGTGTGTGTCGAATCCTTCAAAAGTACACGGATATGTCATCATTTTTGTAGAGTCCGAGCAACATAGTTGATGAGCAGTTGTGAATGTTAAAGATTGTTCTTTGAGGATAGTGGCACTTCTGTTTACAATAGAAATCTTTGTTGGAAAGAGCTGTTGTTTTGCTGATTGGAAATTCTGTCAGTATACATCTCTCTTTTTTCAAGCTTGTTTGTGTGGAAAGAGAAGGAAAAAGTAGAAAGAGGACTTCAACTGAACTGGAACTTTCATGTTCCATTAAAGTCCTGGTAATAATAGCACTAAACAAGAAAAATAGCACTTCCATTGAGTCACTATCATGGTTCTCATAATGCACATATCAAACTAAGTGAAAAAACTCGAAAAGAAGATGAGGGATGAACAGTACAAAACAGAACAGATTCCAAAGATGTAATAAAAACCCCAAGTTTCAAAGCTTTCCCCTTTAGCTCTTGATCCCTTGCTTAAGCATGCAGTCACAATTGGTAAGAAAAGGGGTAGGTGAAATGTCTCACACAAAACAACTCAAAGAGACACCCAGGTTGTGGCTTAGTAGTCAACGACGTCTAGTGGGAGATATCAAGAATTCAATCAAGGTGAGCGTTTGTGGCCTAGTAGTCAACAACATCTAGTGGGAGATATCAAGAATTCAATAAAGGTGAGCATATTGAGTTTGTTGTTGTAGTCAAGGTGTGGACAAGCTTATCAGGACACAAAGTTGTCATATCCGGTGAAACTAGTCGAGGTGTGCGTGAATACACAGATTACTAGAAGTGTCATTCTTGTAGTTAACAAAACTTGTTCAAATGGTCAAAATAATGAGTTTCAAGATTTGGAAACACGTGCTGATGAGGTATTTTATACTCATTGGACTTGGAGAAGTGTATTCTAGGGTATTGAGGAGGAGGGTGGGGGGTATAAAGACACCACCCCCACCCCACGTACTCATATCTTGGACCAAGAAAAGGAAAGTAGATTAAAAAAAGTGAAGGTGAAGAGGGAAGTTGAAAAGTGCACGGACAAATAACTTACCTTAAAAGAAGAGGAGACAAGTTAGTAGTCTTTGTTGGCATTGCAAAATAGCAACTTTGACTGAGATCTAATGAGGGACTTAAAAGTAAGCAAATTTTGCTGAGAAAAAGCATATTACTTGCTGCCTGTGACCTTGGAGGTGAACCCCATTTTAAGCCCTTTTTCTTTTTGGCATTGCAAGTTTTATACAACATCTTCAAAGCTGGAAAGACCTCTCAATTGGGGACTTTTTCTAAAGGCTAAAGAACATTGTTTGCTTGGTGGAGCTACTTTTAAATCAGTTTACGTGTACCTCGATTAATTTATCTAGTACTTACTAACTCTCAACAATATATGTATTAGGTAATTTAATCTATCAAGATTTTGATACATGTAATTTTTGCTAAGATTTGAATCCTAATTTCTCGTGATTTTTCCTCGATTCATTGATAGCTATGTCATACCTTAATCACATTGTTTCTCTTGCTTTTGGCGTAGTCCCCCCCCCGCCCCCCGCTAATAGGAGGTTTGCGCAATGGACTATTCCTTCAATAGTAGAGTATGCCTCTGTTAATTGTGTCGTTGTGTTTATACAGTGAGGTTTCAGTCACATGAATAGTTCAATATGCTCGTCAAAAAATTTCATTGAGAAGAATCAACAAAGAGAAGGAAGGCATGTGAACGTCATCACGTGTATAGAAAGATTGTACTCCGGCTGAACATAATATGAATGATTAGAGTGATAGTGATTCATCACCTCGACTTGTGTCTCCACCACATCTATTTCTTGCCCGTTTATAAACTCAGATTTCGATTCACTGTCAAGGAAGGGAAAGGAAAGACAGAAAACTTGTGCTTACACGTTTGTCATTTGTGTCGTGCTTTCGGTCCTGATTAACATAAAGAATGAGGAAACTAATTATTTTTCACTTTCCGAAGAACAAAACACGAAAATAAATCTCTTATGCTCATTTGTGACTTGAATAAAAGAAAATGACGCAATAAATAGTCTTGTATTTCACTTACGTATCCTATAATTATTACTTTTACTGATTTCCTGTGTAAAAAGTTACTACTAAGATAACATTTGAAGTAAATTACAAAATCAAATCTCATATAAATTCACATTTCATAATCTATAAGGACCACCTTTTTTTTTCTTCATCTAACAATGCCAATGGGGTTACATGTATATACATTAAATGTATTTTCATCTAACAATATTTCAAGCCTAAATGCATATAGTAAAGTCACAATCAACATAACTCATTTTTTGCCCTGTACAAATTTGAACAATTAATATACTATAAAGTTTTTCAAAGAGAACCACTGTTTTGGTCATAGCCTAACAAATCTAACAATTTGAATTCAATAGACATTTCTTTAATTTCTTTTACAAGTTGAAGTTGAATTATTGCAAGTGGAGCCAAAAAATTTCATACTGCAATAAAGGAGTTTGGAATCTAGATGCTCTTTTAATGCACACTATATTTAAATTTTGGCATTATTTTTTTATTTGGTTTCCCACCATTCGGTGTTCGTTTGGAGTCTGCATTAGAGTTTCGACTAAATTTGAATTGTATCTTGTATAGCCCATTCGAAGATAATGCTCCCAACATAATTTTTTCCATAATTAAAATTTGAATCGAGACCTTTAGCTAAGGATAAAATAGTCCTGCCACTGCACCAACCATGTTGGTAGCATTTTTTTTTAACTTAGCTTTCACTTGGATTAATTAATTTAATCAGGCACACGATCCAATGAGGATTCAAAATATCTCTGGTGTCACGTGTGCTTAGGGACTAAATTTTATTTTCATTTATTTTAATAAAAATAAATTTATTACATTTTATAATAATGTTACAGAAATCCAGGTTTTAAAAAAAATGTTTACACTTTGTGGGATAGCAATTAGGATAAATTAATCTAGTGATTATTACAGATCTAACTTCGATTACGGTACTTGTCTGGATGTGTTTTTTAACGTATAAGGCAAAATAATGTTATACTCCTCAGACAGTGAATTATTAATTGAGTATGAGTATTTGTTATTCGTGTGTTCATTTTTATTTGTTAATTATTTCAAAATTAAATGTTTATTTTATGGTATAGTTGGAGTAAAAGTAAATATTTATTTTTAACCGTTAAATATTTTAGGTTAAATGTTAAAATTATCACTATGTAAATTAATTCATTCCAACGGTAACATCCACTATTTTCTTCTCCATAGCCGTGTCTCATCTCTGTCGTGGCATCTATCCTCGGTTTGAAAGGGAGAGTATAAGATTTTTAAAGAAGTCAACTAAAATATATTGATAAAAATAATGTGTCGACAAATAGAAACGATTATATATGCTAGATGGATAAAGATTTTATGAACAAACATGCCTAGAAGCATTTCTAGACAAATATTTGATTTATTCAACGTTTACTTATATTTCGCTAACCATTTGATAATAGTTCAAATAAAAAACTCATACTTTCAATAATTCGGATATGAAACTTAATATGTGAAGTTGATGTCTCAAACGCAACTCATAAATCAATGAATGCGATTTACTCTTTGGTGATGTAAGGCGCAACTCGTGCTATTCCAAAGTCTTCCCCAATAACTCAAAAAAGAATAAAATCAACGCCACCATATTACAAATTTTCTTTATTTTTGAAATCCTTGTTAGGAGATATTTATTATCTATGTTTGATTAATCAATTTTTGATTATTAATTGTTTAATTTAATTTGATCGATAATAAAATGCGCATATATTATATATATATATATATATTGTTCATAAAATAGAAATAATTGCAAAAATAAAAATGCATTACAAATTTCTACATTAATCACTTTGATTTAAGATAAAATTGTTCGAATTCATTCTAAAAACTCATGCAATAAATTGCGAAAATAACATTAGTTGTAAGTTTTTGCCACAATCAAATCTAAATTTGAGAAGATAAAAGATAATACTGGTTTGTATCAAAGAAGAGATAAAGTGTTGCAATGGAGAGGTACGAGGCTAGTTTGTGTTGCCTATGAACAAATGTAATACTAAAATTTAGGAAATAAGATTAGAAAAGTATTAAAGTCATTATTATATAACTAGAAGTACAATAATAATTTATATATAATCTTATTGAATTATTAATTTAACCATTAATCAAAATCATAAAATTGCATATCAAACCAATAACCCAATAAATAAATTATACAAAAATTGTCAAAAATTCATTAACTCAATAACTAATACCAACAAATCAATAATAACTTTTTTTTATTTAAATTTAATTTTATCGATTGATTCAATTTTTGCACGTTCCTAAATAAGTTAGCCTCTCTCGTGTATGAAATTGAATTTACTCTAATATATGTCAGTATTCGCCGTATTGAATTTTAACGATTAACGTGAAATTTCATATGCCAATTAGAAAAGATAAAATGTATGCCGAGCTTACTAATATGATTAGATGCGGCCCCCAAATCCACGTCACAACAATACCAAACTTAAAAGAAAAACAAGAAAATCAACCATCAATCAGGATCATCACCTACTGCAATTTTTATTTTTTTTTCAAAATTCAAACAACTCTCTTTCCTTGTTCTTCCTCGATCCAATCATATACGGTAGCTTAAAGCTTAGCCATGTCATGGCTTGCTCGTTCCATAGCCAACACTCTCCGTCTCGACGACGATGAAGATAACGATAACGAAGACGGAGTAGAATTCAATCGCAACTCCCAAAACGACGTCGTAACACCTGCTGCCAACTCATCAACTGCTTCTCACGCCGTTGACGAAGATACATCCACCTACGAAGAAATCGATTTAGAAGAACGATCTAATAACGATTACCGTTCCGGTTCCGATGTTGATGATGAGGATAATCAGAATCGCGGTGTGAAGGAGGATTTGTCTGAATTGAAGGAAACCCTAACGCGTCAATTATGGGGAGTGGCTTCATTTCTAGCTCCACCACCTTCGCCATTACCACCGGGGAAATCGGATCTGTTTGGTTTGGATGGGGACCGGATCGAGGATTCCGGGTTGAGTGATGGATCCGAGGAGGAATATGTTGGGGATGGAGATGGTTATTTGGAGAATTCGGATGAAGTGGAAGAGGGTGAAAGTGATGCTGTTGGAGTGACAGAGGAAGTGTTAGCTTTTGCTAGCAATATAGCTCATCATCCGGAGACTTGGTTGGATTTTCCGTTAGCTGATGAAGAGGAATTTGATGGTTTGTATATCTTCCTTGAGTTCTGCTAGTCATTTGTGACATTTTTTGGTTTTGGCTGATATGTTAATTAATTGTTTAGTTCTTAAAACAGATGGTACATACACTATGAAATTTGATTAGGATGTGAGTCATGTCAACTTCAGTAGTTGTATTATAGGACACTCTGAATGTTGCTCGGTTAGTTAGAGTCCTAATTGGAGAAGTTCCGATGAGCTCATGTTACACTTTATTGATTAGGGAGGGTGATCCTTTGGCTCATTTTAAGCTGTGAAAGAGAATTTAGGGCTAAAGCATAGTCTAGTAGTGTTACTGATTGAGAATATACGCAAGTAGTATCGAGTATAGAGGACTTCCTCTTTTGTAGTATGGAAATTATGTGAAGTAGAAAACTTGATCTTCTAGACATGCTTGATAAGTGTATCATCTGGTTTATTGCTGTTAGTGAAAGTTATTGCTTTGATCTAATTGGGACTTATCAAATATCTAATTACGACATCCAATAACGTGCCTGGTCAGTCCTAAGATGTGGGGATAGAAGTCAATCGATATTTAGTTGTGTGAGAGGAAGTGTGTTATTTGAGAACTTGTCGGAGTTTAAGTAAAGCCTGAATTTTGTTTTTGTTCGAGTAAAGTTACAGGAGTCAGTTTTAACTAGAACCGAAAATTTTAGCTATTAAAGTTCTTGAATTTATAACCAACCGTACAACTCATGTTATGGCAAACAAGAACTATGTGCATAGTTCTTGTTTTGTTGTGAGTATTCTCCGTTGTCCCTTACAGAAGCTTAGGTCAAAGGTTTTCTCGTCTTCTTTACGTGTAAGGACCTGAACTATACACGTGTCTGTGAGTTGATCAAGTTCTTTTACTGATGTTAAACACGTTATGCTTGATAGTATATGGTAATTAAATGAAATCATTCAATTCTCTTTCTCTAATAAACTGGAGGAAACTACCATGGCAGTCCTTGCACCCAGTCACCCACGCAAAACACACAAAAAATAGTTATAAAAATTAAAAAGAAAACCAAGAGAGAGAGAGAGAGAGAACCTCTTCCTCCTTCCTGGACTAGATTTCATAAGAATACTTGGAACTGTTGAAGGTATATCTGTGCTACTCCTACAAGTAAGCAAAGAATGTATGTGCTTCACCTACAAGTAAGCAAAGAAAGTAGGGACTAGGGAGACAGATAAATCAAAAGCTCCTAGCATAGAGGAGTAACAGGGCTCCTGGGGATGGTCTTCTCGAGGAAAGCATGAAGTTTGTAGTTTGGATATAATGCAAAATTCATCAGCGGAGATACCTCGCATAGCATAACAGGAAGTTATCATACCTTTCAATATCTGATAGTAGTTTCGAGCAATATATTTGCATTTATAGAATTGAATTTCTTGATCTTGTTTTCCTGTGGCAAATTACATAAACAAATTTCTATCTAGAAGAGCAATCACTACAACCAATACTAGTGCACTCTGAATTTACAAGGAGCAAATTGTGTAATAGAAATCCAGTTCTTGCGACAAACCTCCAGCAGCAATTTTCTAGAATGGGAATGAAGAAGAATAGAATGCTTACAGTGAACAAGGTGAGCAAAACGAAAAATCTGAGTCTTTGCTCTGACTTTTACCATTAAGAGAGGAATGTTGTTATAGTTTTCTCACAGAGAGAGACAGAGGGAGGGGGGGTTGCTTCTGTTCTCATAATACATTCTTGTACTTTTTGGGCCAGCACCGTCCAATAAAAGAACTTCTTTGGGTGCACACATATGGGTGTGGCCTAGTGGTCAATGAAAATGATGCAAATACTTGGAGTTTAGGTTTCAAATCCCGACAGAGACAAAAAAACACTAGTTGATTTTTTCTCATATGTGTAGCTTTCGTGGGAAGGTTACTTGATAAGTGTGCTGGAGCGAGTTAGCAGGTAGATGGTGGAATTGTCGAGGTGCAAATAAGTTGGACCGAACATCAAACAAAAAATAATAGTGAACTGTTATAAATAAATGATGATTTATCTTGTGGTGTCAAATGAGAAGAAGAATAAAAGAAGATATGATAACTTAGAAATGAAAAACGCCTCTATACAATGTAAATAATAACGAATGCTGACAGCTGACCCAAGTAAAGGCAGTATTCGGTGCAGATTGGGTACATTTAATGAAAAGTGATGGCCCTCAATAACGTACTCCCTTGTTTTCTCCAATTGGTTGACAACCTTTTAATGAAAAATTAATAAATCATTGATGAAGACTTGGATGAATTTTCTTATTTGAGTTTTGGTAGAAATATGACACTTTTAGAATATGAAATGTGAAATTGGTCTCATATGAAATTCACATTTTATAACACTGTAATGCATGTTTAATGACGTATTGAATGTGTTTAAGACTTTGCCATTTAAGGGAAGAGGTCATTCTTCTTAGGCGAACTAAAATAGAAGTAGGCCAACTAAAATTGGGAAAGGAGCTTATAGCACTCCTTAAGTTGATCATGCAGTTGTTTGAAATAATTAAAACATCAATGCAGTTATATATCATGCCTATGGTTGGATGAAGATTTTGATTACTTCCGAAGATCAAGTAGTCAAGATAAACCGCCTTTAGTAGATAGCTTTTGTACCTTCTTTTGTTCGTAGGAATTCGTATCTGTTACTTTTTAAGTCACTAATATACGATAGAGTTGAGAGCTCAAGAACCACAAAGTTGACTTCATTTTTGGCATGTGCATTTTGTAAGTACCGTTGAAAGAAAATGTTAAATTCACAGTTACAAACTTAATCTGACAGAAAATGTCACATAAAAGTTTAAATTTGTATGGTTAAATGACTTTGTTCTTTTAGTTTTGTGAACATTGTGTAAAATGTTACTCCCACCATCACAATTTTTATGGCATTCTTCCCATTTTGGATATGTTTGACACCGTTTCATAATTAATATTGGTATATACATCTTGCACAGGTTCAAATTCAGCTAACTGTTCAACTTTTAGACTTTGATATGAGGTTTTCTCTATCAAACTAACTCATCAACTCTTTGTTACGTGATACTTTCTTCCAATACTGATATAATTCACAAAACAAATTAACATGTTAAGCTGCATATCCAGTTATCCACTCAATATTGTCAAAAAAAATGTGACAAGGGAGGGAATTTTTGATATTATGTCTTTATTTACATTTTGAAATATCATTATTAGTGTGCCATGTCAATTTGAACGGAGTCAATACTTGGTAATTGTTAGAACAAGAATAGGTTTATACAATCCCATTAGAATAGGAATAGGTTTATACAATCTTATTTAGAATACGGAAAAGGGTCAAAATTGCCCCTGAACTATGTGAAATAAACCACTTATACCCTTCGTTACATTTTGGGATCAAAATTGCCCCTGCTGTTATCCTAAGAGACCACAAATACCCTCAAGAGTTAACACCCCAAAATTTTATTGACGTGGCAAGCCATGTGGGACTAATCCTTCCACCTAAGCATTGCCAACTAGGATTCACTACAAAAGAACTAGACCTTTAGCGGCGACAACAGTCGCCACAAAAGCCCAGAAATCGTCACTAAAAGTTTGTAACATTAAATTCTAATTTTGTGTTTTTTTCTTCATTGTTTTTAAAAAAACAAAAATGATATCGATTAAGTAGGAGTTTTAAGACACTATATGTTTTATTTTTATGTCATATGTAAATGTATAAAATGTACAATGATGTATTATATAGTAGGACATTTGAATCGAGAAGTAATTTTGATGATTTTTCGTAATAATATTGGATGTTTTTAATATTGATATTGCAAGTTATTTATTTTAGAAAATTAAGTTGCAATCGAAAATTAATTATCATATTTTTTTTGTTGAAAAAATAGATTTTACTAGCGAATGGTTGTTAGAGCCTTAGTCGCCACTAAAAATCACTCATAACCTTTAGTGGCAATATTTTGGGATTTTGTGGCCACTTTGTCGCCACTAAAGGTCAAGTTCTTTTGTAGTGAATCTTAGTTGGCAATGCTTAGGTGGAGGGATTAGTCCCATGTGGCTTGCCACGTCACTAATAATTTGGGGTGTTAACTCTTGAGGGTATTTGTGGTCTCCTAAGATAACGGCAGGGGTATTTTTGATCCCAAAATGTAATGGAGGGTATAAGTGGTCTATTTCACATAGTTTAGGGGCAATTTTGACCCTATTCCGTTTTGATAATATATTGACCTATTTCTTATTTTTAATTTTTTCTTAGTAATATTGTTTTTGGAGCTGATCTGTTTGGTTGTTTGTTTATTATTATTATTATTATTATTATTTGTTTTTGATAAGGCTTGAAATTGTCCAGTAACTGTATTTTGTTAATTGCCTTTGTATGATCCGTCTTTATTACTTTTGTTGTTAATTTATTAATTATTTAATTGTTCATTATGCATGTCTACTTTGTGCACTGTTGCATTGGATTGTTATTTTTAGTTTATTATAATATTATTATGCATTGCTCTTCTTTTATTGTTGATCATTTTTATTTGGGTGTTGATATTTAGTGATTTGTTTGAGTTTCCAGTAGTTTGCTTTATTATTGACATTATTATGAGTATTTCAGTATTTTTTATCTTTTTATTGTTGCATTATATTTT
>JAJOOS010003710.1:0-29349 GCA_029582725.1 Solanum chiquidenum
ATTTCAAATTTGGGCTTGTAAAATTTTGTAATATATATATATATATATATATATATATAATTTTATTTTATTTATAGATAAAAAAATATTATTTATAATCTACTTTGTTAATATATTTTAAATTAGTTTATAGTTTTCAATATTTATATATTTTATTTCAAATTTAGGCTTGTAAAATTTGTAAATATTTTATTTTGTTTTAAGATCCAAAGTTACAATTATATTGTTATAGTTTTTCAAATTCGAAGTTAACAATTTACTTTGTAAATATTTGGTTTTGTATCCAGTTTGTCTCTACTCTTTAATCTTATTAATTTAACATAATGAACGCTGATATTTCAAAAAAAAAAAATTGTACTCATGTGAATTTTACCGTCTTTTTGAAAATTTCTATTCATTTAACATTTTTTAAGTTTAGCTTATCACACACGTAAGTGAAAATATATTTGATCTCTTTTTCAAATACCGTATAGTCGTAAAAAACCAAAAAAACCCAAAATAACCAACTAAAACCAAAACCAAAAAAACTGACTTTATGTGATTTGATTTAGTTTTTAAATTTAATAAATCGACATAATTTGTTTAAATTATTTTTAATGAAAAATCAAATCAAGCCGAGCTATGTACCCTTAGTTTTGATGTGGACATGACACTGGATTTGCTTGTACGGTCTGCATAGCCGTGGGACCTTGGATTTTGGACTCAAGTTTAGAGTTGTTAGAACCTAAATATGGTACATTGAATCAATGAGCCATGTAGTATGCGATCTAAATTTAGTCAGGAAGCTTTAATGTGGATTTCGGATATCGGATGAAAAATAAATAAAAATAAAAATATGGTACATTGGATTTGATCGCACAAAAACGTAATAAAAAAAATGTTGAAAATATCTCTAAATTTAGCGTAAATAATTAGTTTTATTTTTGAACTAGTGATAGTTTTAAAAATATTTCTTAACTTGATTAACTAAACTTAAATACATTCTCGATCTGCTGCATGGCATAACAAGTGGTCTCAATTTTTTGTAGTAGCATGTTTCTCTTAATAAAAAGTCTAAAGAAGTATTGAAAACACTCTTTTAAACTTGGCGAGAATTTAAGGGTGTATTTCAGTCATGTTGCAAGAGCGGGATATATTTAAGTTTAGTTCATCAAGGAAAAATATGTTTTTAAGGTTGTCAATAATTTGAGGATCAAACTAATAATTTGTGCCGAATTTAGAGGTGTTTTTAATATTTCTCTCAAACGAAATACTCATTGCATATTTATTTGACCTTATTTTATGCTTTTATTCTATTTAAGAATTCTTTAATTTCAACTTTTGATATGACATGTTTGGCATCATAACATATAAGAACATTTTGATACATTTAACGCATTTCTTATTTAAGATCATAAGATTTAGTTTATTTTTAATTTTTTTTATATCAAATTAAAATAAGTCGAATAAATTGAAACGAAAGGAGTATCGAGAGGGGCCCCCTAGCCCCTACTACTCAAAAGTTTAGGGTTGGGTGTGGTTTACTGTATCCGTCATACATGGAGTTTGTCCAATTCAGTAGTCAAATCTAACGTCCCACCCAATTGACTGTAGAAAGCTCTTATCCAAGGAATTTGCTAAAACAAAACCTACTTAAATGTGATATTTATACTAAAAAAGTAGTCGATTTACCGTCTAAAATAGTTACTTTAATTATTGGTGTGATTATAAATTATTTTATCAACGTGAAAAAAATATTATTTTCAACTATGAAAAGATGATATTCTTTTTGGAAGAGATTAAAAAGAAAAGTGTGTCACATAAATTGAGATAAGAGAAGTAATTAACAAAATTTAAAAAATAGTTGTCAAAATAATTATTCGATTCCTCAGAACGGCAATCCTACATAAAATAAAATTAGAACATATTTCAAATAAATTTTTACCTTAAACAAACTTAATTAATACATTATGTTTATCTCAATTTATAATGCCTTAGTGTTGAATAAGTTAGAATATGATATACGAATTATCATCGATCATGCTATTTTAATGAACTTAACTAATATGAGCCGACACTATTATATGTTAGGGCTAAGATTTTAATGATAATTAAATAAATATTTTAGGAAAATTCAGTCAAAACAAATGCTATAAAGATCAAGGATGAAATCTAAGATCATTAAGGAAACTTGCCAAGTCAAAGTAGTAAGTACTTGTTGAAGACAATTAAGAAAGCAAGTACCAAGAATTTTAATTATCAAATTATCATTCACAAAGTTAAGAAATCTTAGAAATAATTTGTTCGTACTTGTAAAGGTCAAGAATGAATGCTTATTAATAAATCGATAAACTGATATGCCATTATTGGATTTCATTATCTAACAATTATCAACTCGAGGATGAAATAATCCGATAGGGTTGGATGGAATTTGTTTCCCTTAGCGTGATGAATCACATCCTCACAAAACGAGGTTATTATTTTGAAACACTTGAAAGTTTGACGTATTAGATTTGGAAATGTGAAATGGAAAGTATTTTGCGTACGTAGTAGAGTGGATACTGGCGTAGAAATGATCAGCTGGGGCGGAGCTAGTAAGGGTTCAAGGGATTCATCTCAACCCTTTCTATGAAAACTACACTATTTATACATTTTTAAAATTATTGTTTAAATATATATAGTAGATATTGAACTCATTTTTAAATTTTTTTTGTATGTTTACTTCTTCATATTTTGAACCCTTAATAAAAAGTGTTATTTCCCCGCTTGATGTGAGGGATAAAAAGGAAAAACGAAAAGTGAAATGGTCACTAGCTAGTCAAGAAAACATCTACCTTCAGTGTAACATTGAAACTTTGGGTTCGTGCCTAAAAAGTACGTAAAAACTTTACATTTTTGCTTAATATAATATATAGTCTAATATCTCCATTCTTTTGTAAAAATAAATCAAAGTACCTAGGAAAGCCTAAAAGCGTAGCATGTCCTAATTGGTACTGTATAAGCATAGTGGAGCCTACTGCTAGTAGGGTATCATTCATCATTTCAATGGAAACATGAGAGCCTGTGTTAATTTGACCTATATTTTTTTTTTAACCAAATATGAACAGGATGAGTTTAAGGATGTTCCTTTGAAGGATATTATATATTCATATATCATGATTACTAAGTTACAGACTACTACTTCAAGATTTGGTGACTCACAAGTATATTCATGAAAATCCTTAATTGCTTTAATTTCTTTGTCTATATAGATTTATAGTCTAATTAAACCTACATATTCTCCTATCTACATATTCTTACATTAGAATAATTTAGTCAGACTATCTTTTTCTTTTTTTTATGATCATTGTGTTTGAGTCAATTTTCGCACACCTCAATTAATTTCACGGGATCGATATCTATCACCTGCCACACCAGCAACAGGTACTATATGTAATTATGTCTATCATGGTTAGGACAAATGAGAAGAATCTAATTTTTTTTGTATCCGATTAATTTTGAACCTGACACTTAGTCCGACTATCTTTTAATTAATGTTTTGTTTTTAAGATTATGGTGTCCTAGCCAGCTTTCAAGCATCCCGACTAATTTCATGGGATACCTTCTGTAGAAATCTCACGTCTAGGATTAGAGAAATTAAGGATTGTATTGATGATTGAAATTGTTGAGTACATACTCCTTATATAGGGAGAGAATTGTAGAATCCTAAGACCATCTCAAACCCAACACCAAATTTTACACCAAATTACCCACAACAATTTTTACACCAAATTTGGTGTGGTGTAACACTATTCATCACACCAATTCACTTTTTGAATATTTTAATATTATTTTATTATACAAACTTTTAATTAAACATTATATAAATTGTATGTTTTAATTAAATTTAATTATTTTTATGTAATATTTTTATAATATTAATTTTAGATATAAAAATTTAGCTTTATCATAAATTAATTTTTCTATATATGACTTTTAAAAAAATTAAATTTATGTTAATTCGATTATAAATTATAATTGGATATAACTACCTACAATTAACCTTCACAAAAATTAAAAATGCAAACATTGCTCATTTTGAACTACGTAATGCATTAATAGAGCATTTATGAGAGCACCGTAGTGATCTTGAAAGTTGAATATTTATGTAGAATTTAAAATAATTTTTTTCAATTATGTAATATTTATTTAATTGTATTTCATTAATGATTTCACTTTTATTTGTATTATCCATTATTATGTATAATGTATAATATTTGCTAGCAATTCATATTATTTAAAAAATTATGGTACAAAATAATTTTATATTAAACGATTATAAAAAGAAATAATATGAATTATATATGGTGAATGTTTTAGAAAGAATTTGTTTTATGAAATAAGAAAATATAAATGAAATAAGAAATAATAATATAATAATGAAGAAAAAAAATATTCTTTTTTGGTGTAAAATTTGGTACAGTGAGTTGGAGTTGATTAGACCAAAAATAGTGATGACATCAAATTTGGTGTTTGGGTTGGAGATGTCCTAAGTTAACTTTACTTAGAGTCCTACTACAATACATATTACTACTTCTATAATAATAATAATAATAATAATAATAATAATAATAATAATGCAATTATAAATAATCTAATCTTAGTCGTAATATAATCCTAGTCGTAATCTAATGCTAGTCGACTTCAGCTAGTACAATAAGTAGCAGCCTAGTCGATATAAGTAGTTTAATCCTAATGTGACTTAAACTCTATAGTAAACTCGTCAGTCAGCTTCGTTGGACATGTTCCAATCATTAGCTTCATTCATCTTCAACACCTTCCACCTTCCACCTCCCACCTCCCACCAGCAACATGTACCATGTAACTCTATCTAGCATGGACGTAGGACAAATGAGAAGAATCATCTAAAAAAAATTTGTATCCTCTTAGTTTTGAACCTGAGACTTAGTAAGACTATCTTTTAATTAATGTTTTCTTATGATCATGGTGTTCGGGCCAGCTTTCAAATATCTCGACTAATTTTACGAGATATCTGTCACCTCCCACCAACAACATGTACTAGGTAACTCTGTCTACCAATATTAGGACATTATAAGAAGAATCATCTGATGTTTTTTGTCTCCTCTGAATTTTGGACCTCAGACTAGTCAAACCATATTTTAATCAATCTTTTCTTAAGTGGCGTTCCAAAGAACCAAAAAAAATAAAATCGATATGAACAATTTGGAGAATATGTCGTCAATTTGCAGGATTTGGTTGGATTTACTTGTCGACAAAAGTAGTTCAAGTTGACAGAGACCACACAAAGATACATGAATATATCATAGACAAACACAATCATTACCACGTTTAATTTGATTCATTTGCTCCCACTGTATTTATTAATTTACGATATTTGATTTGATATAAAATTTAAAAATATATAATCTCAAAACATGTCATGCAATATTCCTGCGACGACAATAGCCGATATTGCGGACTTAATATGCATGAAAAAGGTGAAAAACAAAAAGTTTAACAACTTCAATTTGGAGCCTAGGAACTTACTTATAAGGTGCGGATTTTGTTGAACCAAAACTGACCAAAAGTATATCTACATTTTGCATGTGGCTTCCTTTTCTTTTCAGCTTTGTTTCAGGGGCGAGGGTGTTGAGACATAGACTCTAAATTTCAAATTTAAGTTCTTTTCTTCGATGTGAAGATATTATATCCGTTTAATCAGTTACACCAGCTAACATAACAACACTAAACGCACACTTCAAGTGCCATATACATGGAAATACTATTTAAGGTCTCGTAAGATTGATTGACCTAAGCGCAACAACTTCAGGTTCCTAAACCAATCCAACAAACTTTCCATCGGTAGCAATAATAGTTATTCAAAAAAATAAAAAATAGTTCATCTTTGAAGTTTAGGAGATGAAAGTAAAGAATAACAGAATTAAAGATGTCATTTGTCAAAAGTGATCTGAATTGATGGAATATACATTAAGACAACATATCTTTAGAGTTAAGAGCAAATGTAAGGAATTATATTTAGGAATACTGACTAATGAAGCAGAGGTGAAGCAAGAAATTTCATTAAGGATATTCTAGAATTAACATATGTATACGAAAAGTAACTTGTAATCTATATACTCCATATAATTTTCTAAATTTTAGGTTTAGCAAACATAAGAATCATATTAACGCTCTATATCTATAGTTTTGCTATTTGCGCTCCATAGCAAACATAGCAACATGAGATTTGTATAAAATCGCAGCAATTTGTATAAATTGCGGCGATTTGTATATTTCGGGTGTCTGTGTCTATGAAAATTGCGTTTGTATATGTATATGTTCTTTGTGTTTGTATATCTGCATAAAATTTAAATTCGTATACAATTGAATTGAGTTAAAACAATTGTATTTGTATATCAAATCTCTCTCGCTTTATACAAACACAAATTATACATTGTATTTTGTATAATTTATGTTTGTATAAAGTGAGAAAGAGAGAAAGACAAAAAAGAATTGAGCAGGGGAATATTTGTATTTGTATAAATATAAGTGTATAGGACGAATAAATATGTGTTTGTATTTGTATATACAGTTCTCTCTCGCTATATACAAACACACACAATTTATACATGTGTGTTTGTATAAAGTGATAGAGGCTAGCGAGAGAGTGACGAGCGAGATTCTAGAGTGGCGAGCGAGATTCTTTGAGTGACAAAATGTTTGCTACAAATTAAAATTAAATAAAACCGTGATTATAACATTTATTTTGAATTAATAATTTATTGTTTCATACCATTTTCCCTATTTTTTTTATAAAAGATATTCAACTAACCGACAGATATATTCTCATGACAAAATTATCCAATCCTTTAATCAACTCAATGTTTTTCTGCAAAGATCAATTCGTCAATTTTGTTCAAGATCCATTATTGTATAATCACTAAATCATAAATAGTTTTTAACGGCAATTAATTAATGACAATAGCTTAATTGTTATTAAATATGTATTTTTAATGGCATAATTAACACTGATCACAAATGTCCCTAAAAACGCATAGCGACATTTGATTCAATGACATTTAACTAATGTCGATAAAAACTTTTATACTCTTTGTTAATATATATATTTATTGCCGCTAAAAATTGTTTTTGTTATATTGAATGAGTCCCCTTTTCACTGATATTCTACCACTCTTAATAAATCATCCTAGGATAATCTGAAAACATATTAGTGGTGGGAAGTGGAATATTTTCTTTATAGGTTAAACTGCTAGTTTCATACCCTACTAAATAACTTGGACAAGTATAAAAAGTTTGTCAAGTATATATATATATATATCCTTTATATTTTAGTCATTATTGTAGTGATTTAAGTTATATATACTAACAATATAATAAAATTTTATATTATCAATGTATTTTAGTCAATTGCCTATCGTTTACTATAGTTCTCCATTTTTTATATTGTTAGCGTACATAATTTAAACTCTTCGGATAAATCAGCTATCCAATAGCTCTTAGAAGACATAAGGAATCACCCTTGTCTGCCAATTTCATCAAACCCCTCAGTGAAGTGACAGCACTAGCACCAATCATGTTATAGATGCTTATATAATTCACAATTAAGAAATTTAATGGCAATATAAAATAATAGACGTATAATTTACCACTAAAAACATTAATTATGAGCTTTCATTATTGCTTGAGCTCAGTCAGTCTATCTATTAGAACTCTAGATCAAGGAAGAAATACTTGTTAAATCAACATTTAAATACCAAATAAAGTTGCAAAAGTTGGAGGCTAAAAAGCAAAATAAAGAAAAGGAGTACTCGCTGTCTAGCTCTCTCGTAGTCCAAAGCTAATTCAATCGTATCAGCTTTTGACGAAAAGATCGAATAGCAACTCTAACTTATAATTTGACTTGTAGTAGGTTACATAACTCTTTATTCTAATTTTCTTTGTGACATGTTAAAGATTTACAAAATTAAAAGACATTTTCGTCCATTTGATATATCTTTAGTTTATGACCGCAAGATTCAAAATTCTTCTTTATTATTTTAAATCTCGTTTAAAGTCAAAATAGGATAAACAAATTAAAAAAAGGAAGTCATAATTATGGGAAACGATCAGCAGAGATTTGACAAACCGTAATGCTAGTAGCACTAAGGGCTTATTTGGTTGGATACATGTTATTTCAAAATTAATTATTCCGTGATTAGTTATTTCTGAATTATTATTCTACTTTCAATATAATTAATAACGTACACTACAATCTTGAAATAAATTTTCCCTTATCCCTTATATCGAACAGCCCAAAAAGAAATGTGAAGTCACATTGAGAGATCAAAAACAACCCAAAAAAACATGAAAATGAAGTTATAATGACGATATGATAATTGATAACATAAAAAATGAGCATCAAAGTATGTACCATATAATAATAATAATAAGGGATAAGGGCCAAAAATACCCTTGGACTATCTGAAAAGGTTCAAATATACCCCTCGTTCATGTATTGGGTTAAAAATACCCTTTCGTTTATCTTTTGATTCATTTTTACCCTTAAAAAATTAACTGCCCTTTTTTTTAGTTATTATTATTATTGTTATTTATTACATGGTATATTCCTATTGGACAAAATCAAATACCTAACCCTTCAAAATTTTTCAACTTACCCCGACACATATCCACAAGGCCATGACCCAAATTTAACTAAAAGACCATCAAAAGAAATAAAAAATACCATCTTCCTCCCTCGTTAATGTTCTTACATTTTCGAACCAAGTATAATCAGCAACAAGTTTCATTATAATGTACGTTAATGAAGTAAATTGGGATCAATTTTATTTTCGTTTTTTGACCGATTTGTTGTTGTTTATTATCAAATTTTGATTCAGTTTTTTCTAATCTCATTTAACTTGTTTTTTGTTGTTGTGTATTTTATTTTATTTTTACAGTTTTGATGTTTTTATTTTGTTGAATTTAGTTGTTGTTAGGTGCAGCTTTGAAGTTGTTTTGTTCCAAGTTTTGTGCTGTTTTTGATAGTTTTAAGTGCAGTTGTTTTGCTGCAATTATGGGGAAGACATTAATGAGTTACCAGGAAGAAAAAAGAGGTTATTAGGTTTTAAGGAAGAAAGAAATATAGTATCTTTTTGTTGGGTTTGGGTCATGGGTTAGGTGGGTTAAAAAAATTGATGGTTGGGACTTGATTTTATCCAATAGGAAGACGCCACATAATAAATAAAAAAATTATAATAATTTAAAAGAAGGTTGTTAATGTTAAGGGTAAAAATGAACCTAAAAGGTAGACTGAAAGGTATCTTTAACCCAATACATAAACGAGGGGTATATTTGAACCTTTTCAAAGTATGTACCATATAATTATTAATAATGCTAAATATGAATGATAAGTTTTACCTAATTCCAAAGTATTGTCCTTGTTAAGACAGCATAACAGACCACAGTAACTGTAGTAGTTGCATTCTATTAAATCATGGTTATAGTGTAATTACTTTTTGGAGAATTTATATTCAATTTTATGTAACATGAAAGAACTCATCCATAAAATATAACCAAGTTTTATCATACTCATAAAATCTTTACAGAACGGATGAAGGAACATACAAATAATAAAACATGTAACCGTCTTAAGAAATTACTACTACAAGTTTCATGAGTACAAGAACTATACATGCTCTTGTTAGTACTTCCAAGTTCCAACTACTAATAAATTATCATACGCTAAAACCGTACATCACAAATCTATGAAATTGACGTTACGGAATTATTATTACTAATAAACAAACCCTAGGTAGTGTGTCCTCAAAACAAAACAACTAGTAGTACTAATAACCATGAGTACGTAATGTTGCTTGTATTATTAATTACCTCCTGATTCCGATGGCGGAGTAACACCAGAAAATTGTAACGATGGTGGTGGTGGTCGTTTCCTTTTCTTCTTTTCATAGCTAACACCTCTTGCTTTCGACTGCAAATCACGAACTTCACGAAGATAAAGCCTAACAGCACGAGCACCAAAAGGGTTCATTTCAGATTTTCCTCCATTTTCTTCATAAGCAGCTCTAAGACGACCAATAATTGCATCAAGGCTACCCCAAGCTTGACGAAGTGGACATGGACAAGGTGCTGGAGGATTTGGAAGGCCGTAAAATGGACATATCGGTGTGTGGATTTTAGTTTTGCCGAATTGATCGAGGTAACGAAGAAATTCAAGGACGTGAGCTCCACTACAACGGGAGAGAGAGAGTGGTGGTCTATGGTTCTTAAGGTACTGACCGAAAGTATTCCAATCACGACGTTTCTGATTCTCATATCGACTTGATGTAGATGATGATGATGACATAATATTATTATTGTTGTTGTTTTTGTTTTTGTTGGTGTTGGAACTCTCTACTTCTGCAAAGGAATCCATTAAATTATTATTTTTTTGAGGTTTTTTTAGGGTTTAATAATAAGAGAAGGAAAAGCAGGGCATGGATTGTTGATTGAAATATCAAATGATTTCCATATTTGTAAGATACAAGGTAGAGACTAGAGAAGAAAGAAAATTGGAGAGGCAAAAAGAGGAAGAGTTTGATGAAAGGATTGATGGGAGAGTGAATGAAAGGATTCCTTTTTCTCTCTCTTTATTTCACTACGATAAAAACAGTTTTTAACGACAATATATATATATTAATAAAGAGTGTTAAAAATCTTAATAACATTAGTTAATAGTCATAGGATTCAATGTTACTATAGTTTAATGGACATTTATAAAGAGTATTAATTGCCGTTAAAAATACGCTAACAATTAAACTATTATCATTATTAATTAATTGCTCCTGAAAAGTATTATTTGATACAGTGTTTATGTTGTATGGTCATGTTTGAGTTTCTTTGTTTGAACAATAGTAGAAAGACTGTCATGTTAGTTGATTTGGTAGCTTTGAATTCTGAAAATGATGAAAGATTGTTTTTTTTTCTCAAAAGAGGGGAAGCAAAGTACTAGCTCCTCCCTTAATTAATGTAATTTTTCATTGTGGTTGTTTTGGATGAAAGAGGAGAGAGAAAAAGGGTTTTTTTTTTAGGAAAATAATCAAATGTGGAGTAGGGTGATTGATAGATAGAGACAGTGAAAAAGTTAGAAAACATGGGGGCCATATAAAAAGGGAGCAATATATATTCATTCACCCACTCTCTGCTTGAATGACAGCTCCATGCACAGTTCTGACTCTCCAACACCCCTTAATTCATTACTTCATGACTAAATCTCTTTTTGTTTTTTCTAACTTCTTTATGTACTTTTAAAGAAAAAAAAAGTTATCTATAAATACGACTAAATTCTAGTGTAAGCAGGTTTATGTATAATCACACAAAGATTATGATATATTTAAGATCAGTAATTTTCACATTTAACAAACATAAAAATCATATTTGTATGATATAACTATAGTTTGCATAATTGCGCTTCATAATAAATTTTATGTTTGTTATAGAGCATCACATTGTATAAATAGTTGGGGCATCAGATTTGTATAAAATCGTTGGCAGCCTCTCATTTGTATAAATCGTTGGCAGTTTCTAGTTTGTATAAATCACTGACAGCCTCTCAATTCAATTTTATGTATTTGTATATCTGTATAAAATTTGAATTTGTATACAATTGAATCGAAATAAAACGTTTGTATATTAAATCTCTCTCTCGCTTTATACAAATACAAATTATACATTGTATTTTGTATAATCTGTGTTTGTATAAAGAGAAAAATGCAAAAGAGAACTGGGCAGAGGAAGATTTGTATTATATAATTATAAGTGCATATGACGAAGATATATGTATTTGTATGTGTATATACAATTTTCTCTTGCTTTATACAAACAGAAACACAATTTATACATTTGTGTTTGTATAAAGTGAGAGAGGCGAGGAAGAGACTGGCGAGCGAGAATTTTAGGGAGAGAGGCGAATGACAACAGTTTACTACGAATTACAATTAAATCAAACTGTGGTTATAATATTTAATTTGAATTAATAGTTTGATATTAAATATAAATTTCCCTATATTTAATGCCACAAATTTCCAAAAAAATTATAGATAGTTAGATAAAGCTGTACTGAAAATGTCGGTCATAATTGTCATGGCAACAATAAGGTAAAGGCCTAAAAAGTTTCTAGAGTCAGTTACAATATATATTGATTTTTGTGTTTAATCAGTAATTAACGAGATTTTAAGATGTATATACAGCCAAACGACGATAGGGAAGTCATTGAGAGGTGTTTACACATTTGGAAGACTTGGTATATATAGTAGAAGTGTATCCCTAGAGGATCTGACCTGCCGGCCTTTAGAATTAGAGGTAGTGAAATCCCACCATAGCGCCAAATATGGCGCTAGTGCAAGTTGAGACGCACACCATGTGGCAAATATATCGCCAAGGAGAAAAAACTTTAAGTGGATGTCAGTTTGGACGCAATATAACTAATGTCGGGACACCTCTAATATAACCAACGTAGTAACAAATCATCAAGTTTTGAAGTGTTAAGGTCTTCTATAACTTCAAAAATCGTTTAAATGTTCAATTAATTTGAATTTACATCAAGTAAATCATTATAAGAATAATACACTCGATATCAACCATTTAGAAAAGGTAATGACTGAATATCTCCGTCATGTTCCTCCAATAAGAAACTTGATTTACCAACATACATTAAAAGGCATTATTTAAATACATTTAGAGGTGTTTATATAGTACCTCACCACTGTAAAATCTGAAAGAATTGGCAATACCCATTCCAAGTGTAACGCTACAAATTACAATAATCTGGGCCAATAAAGATTCTCAAGAAAGTCATGACTGTAAGTTGTTAAATTATTTCTTTATTACTTCCAAACATTTGTACTGTTTTAAGTACTATATAAGATTTCGATATTTGTAAATATATACTATTCATTGAGTTAATATTTCAGTGGGTCACTCAATTAATAGTTTTTTTCACGGAAAGTTACTCAAATTTTATTTTTAACCATAAAGCACACATTTTTAAATTTTAATAACAGTTTATCTTTTTATTCATAATGAAATAATTTGTAGTCATTACAAATATTTATGACTTATTTTAAATCATAATTTTTTTAAAAAAATTCTTTCTTAAATTCCACGTTAAATCGAATTACCTCATATAAAGTAGGTTAGAAAGGGGTTTAGCATGACCCCTACCATGTGTGTTTATCAAATAAGAAAACAAAAATGAAAGGGACTTTAAGCCTTACCTTCATAATCTAGGGCCTAGGAGAACATCTAGGGACTTTGAGCCTTAAAACCACAAATTTCAAAAGTTTTAAGTTGATTTTGTATTTATTTTTTTATAATATAGATTCAAGAATTTCTTGCAAGAGTGCTATAAGCTCACCACAACACAATTCACCTATGCAAGGATGCAATATATATAAGTCTCACTAGTTTAGGATATAATTACTTAGATATACTCTAATTTGTAATATTACGTATTTTATCATATGTTGGTACCTCAAGATTTGTTCAGATACATGTATCTCGGATACATGAGGTCAAAATTAGGTGTAATTTGTGCTAGATACATTGTATCAAAATAGATTCTCATGTATCATGGATACTTAACAAATCTCGCTTGCCTCTCTCCCATTTCGCTCGTCACTGTCCAATGTATCTGGTATCCCAGATACATGCGAATCACACCATATGCATACATATACATGTATTTAGTATGATTCACATGTATCTGAAATACATACGAATCTCACTCAGCTCTCTCCCTGTTTTTGTGTATCTAATAGCAAAAACATATGTATCTAAGTGTATTTTTTTCAATATATGATAGGAAACTCTTAATTAGTGGCAAGATATATAATATTTTGAAAGTATAGGTAATAATAGTATATATTACTAGAGAAGTGTGTCTAATTACATAGTTTTTCCTTTTTAGGTTTACATTTGCATAGTCGATATACATACATCCTTATATCCTATATTGATAGATTTAATTTAAATAATGTGTGTAAAAGTAAATAATCATGTATAAACGTGTTTTATACACACCTTTATAATATAACATAATAATAAAACCTTACCTCTACCTCAGAGGTAATACATCTCTACACTATCATACAAAATTGTATAAACATTCTGTTTTCTCTCCAACATGAAACTTCATCCAAAAATGGGTCAAGAACATCACAAATGGCTTCAAATTTTAATCACAACTTCAAAATGACATCCCTAAACGAAACTCAATCATTAATTTACCAAAAGTTTCAACAAATCACAAAATTCATTTCTGAGTTTTCAAGCTTTTAAAAACTCCGACAACAGAATTTAGGATTGTTCATTTTAATTCACCCAATAGTATACAAATATCACTTTCAATCAATTTGTATGCATCAAAGAATGAAAAACATATTCATAGCAATTCCAGCCACCTATTTTTTCAATTTCAAGAAGATAGATGGAGTGTAGTTACTCTAACATGAGTATTCACAACAACTTGTCACATATACAATATCTACTAGCTAACAAATGACCTTCTAGAGAAGAAAAACAACCACAGGGACAAAACCTTATTAGCATTTGTTGCCAATCCTGAAAGCTACAACACAAGAATCTACTACCATTTACATATCACAGTCCTAACCAGTAGCAAACAACTTCCTAATGGTAAAACAAACAAGAATGGGGAAACTACAGATGATTTTTCAAAAAACAATATTGCTACTGGAAAGAACGACGACCGACACTCTGAATATTGAATCCAATGGCAAAGCAACATGATTCAATGAGCCAAAACCTAGACATCATGACTTTCCCCTGCCCGTGGTTCCTTCACGCTGGCTCCGGAAATGACTGAGAAGTTGTTGGGCCTGCTCCATTATAAAGAGAAAATACAAAATTTATCATCCTGAAGCTAGGAAAATTAACTTTAAAACAAAGATAAAGAAAGGGAGAAAAATTGTGTTATGGCTTCCCGTTACCCACACGCATCATGGTGGGGGTGTATTGAGTGTACTCTAAGCAGCTTGAAATTTGTCAGGAGGGCAAGATGTGATGCAGACCGAAATTGTATAAACCCTATAAGACTGAGTAGAATCTTTGCCTATATAAATGTTTGTCTAGTTATTGGATCCAGATGAAGAAAGTAGAGTTTATTTTAACGAATAGTCTTTCATTTAAATTATAGACCGGCCCTTTAATTTCTCAGGCACTTCATTTAGTAAGCAGATGACATCTAGGAAGAACAGAAATATTGAAGTGGATAATGCAAAATGGGAACTTTTTAAAGAAGACAAAGCTACATACCTTCTCCTTTGCTCTTGGGGAGCCCGACTGAGACAATGCAACAAGTGGTGGGACAGCACCTTCTTGCAACACTAATCGACAATACTTGGGACTGTTGAGACACAGTTGCAGCAGTATTGAGGCAGCATTTTCCTTTCCCCGCTGAGATCCGGTTTCAACAATCTCGACTAGTGATGGTATACCCTCCTCTCGGGCAATAGCTAAACAGCCCTCTGAAATGGTAGACAAATTCGCAAGAAGAGCAACAGCCTTATCAACCATTACATTTGAAGGGTCCAACAACCTAATGAGATGCTTCACGGCTCCAACCTGAATGATGCGAGCCTTATTTTCATGAAATATTGACAGGTTAAATAATGCTGTAGCAGCGTCTTTTTTCCCTCTGATGGTACCTAAACCAAGAAGATCGACCAACGCTTTCACTGCTCCAGAACGCCCAATCTTTTTTCTGTACTCTTCCAAAAGAGACAGACTGAAAAGAGCTGCAGCAGCATTCTCTTTTGCTCCACCATTTCCTGTTCTCAGGACATGGATGAGGGGTTCAAGTGCCCCTTGCTCCGCAATCATGGCTTTGATGTCTTCATTTATTGATAAGTTTAGTAATGCTGTCACAGCATGCTCTTGAGTTGGTTTCACATCAGAGTTTAGCAAGGAGATAAGTGGAGCAATAGCCCCACAGCGGCCTATAATAGCTCGGTTTTCCATGTTGTGCTTTGCAAGAAATCGGAATTCTGCTGCAGCTGCCATTTGCACCTCAGTTGATTGACTTTCCAAGTCTCTAATAAGCTTTTCAACATGGGAACTCGTGGTCAGATCATCAGATGCCGACTTTGTTGGTAAGGAAAGTTGTCTCGCATGGTTGTGAAGTCCGTTCACAGCCATTTCACGCATTGTTTTGGAGCTGTGATATTGCCTTGCAGACAAATTAGGAGAATTCCCAACACTCTTGTTGCATTGAGAAGAAATGCGGTAATCACATTGTACCTCTCCAGATGTATCACTCACATTATCATGTTTGCTTGATATCCTTGAGACATCAGTTGATGCTGAGGGAAGATATTCAATACTGGAAACAGCACTTGATACCGATTCACTCCGGCTGTGTATATAGGAAATCCCTGGGGATGTGTGGCCAGATTTTTCAGCCTCCCTGATACGGCATGCACTAAATTCTTCTTCACTTAATTCGGATGTGCAATCAACCTTCTGACTTTCAAAAGCTTGTCCACCTTGATGACAAAGTCTTGACGTTGAATTGCTGGGATTTGAGGAACCTCGCACATCGTCCATATCAGTAAGGTGTACAGGATTAGATGTGATTCCATCATGAGTGGACTCAGGGTTCCCGTCAAGCCTCACTTTGTTTACCTCACACCAATTTTCTATCAGAGCTTTAACAGTGTAATTTGGGATAAGATTTGAATGTGCGAGTGCTTGGTTGGTTCTTGGGCATGTAGTTAGTCCATGATCCAGCCATTTTTTAATGGAAGCCTTCTCATAAGTTTGGCCTGAAGCAATAATGACTGGATTCACCATCAGTTCCAAAGACAAGGGACACCGGAAATAAGGAGGGATCTTAATACCATCTATGGCCTTGAAGTGGTCAAGTTCAAGCATACAATCACGAATATCAGAGAAGAGATCTATGGAAAGGCTGATCTTATCTAAATCTCCTCTCGTTTCATGATCTTTAGCCTTCATCCGCTCCTTCTCTAATGCAATACATTCATTCAATAATTCTTCATGAGATACAAAATTAAGAGAGTGAATCATTTCTGTCAGACTTTCTGAGACAAGAATCTTTCCTACTTCGGGAGCCATATTCATCTGTTTCGATATTTGCCCCACTTCAAACTTTTGAATCTCCTGTATGAAGGGCTGAAGTACAGGAAAATGGAATCAGTTGAGCTACTGTCAAGATCACATACTTATTGCACTAGCTTTAACACAATATTAATAAGAAAAGGAAGGAAGTGCGGGAAACAAAAACATACAACAACAAAATCTGTTAGAACTCGTGTATTGAACCAGACCTGAATTTCAGAAGGACCCAGAGAAGGCGGTGATGATTCTAGTAACTGACATAAAATGTGAGATAACTTGAGTGCAATGCTCTGGATTTTCAGCAACTCTGGTTCACTCTGCAAAACCTGGAACATCGAATATCTAATAAGTTCTTTCAAGAAAATAGAATTGGAAAAGCTTGTGATAGGCTAGTTATCATTTTTCATTACAGATGAAACCTTACAGAGAGAAGGAAGAAAACTGGATATTTTATGGTAGAGTGAGGCCAGGCACACAGCTTGATTTTTCACAGATTTTACAAATGAGGAAGTAAAGTAACAGATTGACTGTATATTCGACGCCCTTCTCCTCCAAGAAGGGAGACAGAAGTGTAGGAGAACTGATAAGAACATCACTCTCATGAATATTGAGCTTAAACATGACCATTTGAAGTAGTTACTGTCATATTGATCTATTATATTTAACCCATTTAGAACAGCTATATAAATGTAACCAAGAGTTACTCAGCAAGGATATCACATAAAAAGCCTGCAGAGAATTTGTCCTAAATCAAAATACTAGATACATAAATTCGTTCTATTTATGTGATAATGCCACTTCAGTGTTTCTGCACTGTAAGAGAGTAACTGGAGTTGTGCATAACTTACATGATCTGTAGTAAGCAGGCCTGATTGTGTAATGCACAACTCCAATTACCTCACCGGTCAAAGTTGGACCATGCCAGAGCACACAGCTAATCTATTCAGTTGTTGGAGCAGAAGAGGGGGAAGCGAGACTCAAAAGAGATGGTGGAAGTTGATACCATCATGTATATAGTGGCTTGTGTAGAGAGAAAGGAATGGAAGATGTTTTGAAGATAGATCCAGTTCCATTCACAAAGGAAAATGGAATTGTTTAGTATCTTTACTTTTTTGGAGTAAACAATTATGTATAGTGGATGTAGATCAAATTGTAGAGTTGATAGGAAATTTGTAATTTTTTTGATGAATTTTGAAGGTGGCCAGCATATCTTACCAATTCTCAAAAAAAAAAAAAGGAACTGAAGAGTTTGTTAAACGGACATATTATCTAGCATAAGAAAAAGGTCTGACATAATCAAAGCAAATATAACATAACAACTTATCAACAGCACAATTGAATGCCAACACTCACTATAAGCAGTTGAGCACACCGTGCATGGGAAAACCAAGATTTCTGTTATTTTTAGAGAGTAAGACTATTCCTCAGAATGATCCACAACGATTAGTCTCAAACAGAAGAAATCAAACTAACAAGAATGGAAAAGGAATCAACCAGAGACCGGAACTCATTTGTTTGCTGAGTGTTCTTGGATAACTGAGGTTAGAAATGAGCTATTGGATTGGACAGGTTTCTAGTTCAAGCAACAAGGAGTATCACAAAGCATAAGGTGGTTCAAAAGAAGGCACTGGAGTCAACCGAAGAAGGAGCTACTTACAGCAGTGTGGGGAGCTATGATCTATTATACTTGGCAAGCCAGAAACTAGACAGTTTTCAGGAACTGAAGTGTAAATACCATTTTGTTATTAGGAGGATTCAACGAGAGATGAGGGATAGATTAGATGTTTTGCATGGTTTGAAGAGAGCCTTATGTAGTCAATATCTGATGCAACAATTGTGTAAATAGCTGTTTGTTTTGGGTTTTTCTGTTTGAGTCCTAGGAGATTGCAACACCATTCCTGGAAGGTGGTTGTAGTACTAGGTGCTCTTTAAAGTTGTAAACAATGGCAATATCACAGTTATTACCAAAAACAAAGAATGGAAAAGGAATGGCATTGGCACTCAGATCCTAACCAATAAGAGGTAGCTTCATGTGCTGGTGCTTAATTGATGTAGCATTCACGGTATAAAATTTACTCAAGGCATGGTGAATCCTTTAGTTTGTACTATGATGATATTTTGGAACAAATTAAGTTTGAATAAATAAATGCAACAGAAAATACTTTAGCACAAACTGTTTGAAAGTTGAAACAGAGAAGGTGTATATTTAATTAGGGAACAACAGTCAGACCGATACACGGTCAAAACTGCACCCAGACACCTGTATAAGTTCCTAAATTTTGCATGCGGTTTCCCTTCAATTTGTGAGCATATGTCTACGTCAGAAAGAGGAGAATTAAAATTACCCAGAGAATCTTGCTCTTCTTAGGAGACCATTCTTCCAGTAATTCCCTAGCTTCATTAATGGCTACATCTAGTTCTTCACACTGCCTGCATATGGTTTCATCTGAAGGAGCTTTTTGTTGAGCAACATCATCAAGTACTGGTTTTAATAGCTTCAACAAAGTTGCAATATTTTTGTAGTTCTTTTGACCAGGCATACTCTTTGATGTTAGACATGTTACAAGGTGAATGAATCGAGAGATACTGTTTATAAGGCACCTTACAGATGTCAACTCCATTAACCTGTCATGCACAAATCTAAAAACATATTATCTGCACAGTGACTTGCAACAGAAAATGAAGATTAGGGGTGGAAAGATGCAGGTTAGATGTGGTTGTGATGATTGATGGAACAACTACCTCTCTTATACCCTGCTTCTTACATGTTCTATAAGAATTCTCCGACAGCAAAGTTAACAAGAACGAGAGATCAAGATTGAAACCAATGCAACACAACAAACCAACACACAGTTATGACATTTATAGGTGATCTAAGCACATGACGGGAAGTCCAAACATCAATATTATTATCTTTTCAATGAACCACAAAGTAGTAATCCGCTATCTTCATACATTCTGATGTAGCTATCATACGCTTAGACGAAAAACAGTATGAAATACACAATTACTTCATGTCAAATATTAATTTTACAACTCCTTATTAGTAATCAAAAGCTACTACTTCTACCAAATTTGGACAACATTAGCACAAAATTTAAATTTGAAATACCCTGAGCTGCAACAAACAACACTTGTCATGAATTACCATCAAATTTAATAGCATAACCTATTTCCTTAAATGGGTTCAAACAAATCCTTTCCTTTTTCACTCCCACTCTCCAAAATTTAGATATATTGAAACAACAAAGCTAAAAATAATCAGAAATATTTATTTCAAACTTTATATTATCTTCGTAGTTGCAGTGTAGGCAAATGTAAAAAACGGAGAACAAACAAACAAACAAACAAACTTGAGCTTCAAATACACATAGCCAAGCAAGTTTAGCTTCCTGTAAAAAAAAAAAAGAATCTGCTACCCACTTCACAAGATTAGATATTTTTAACACACATAACATTGTAAATACAGTTATTGGCGATCCCCAACTCCTTAGACATAATTACAATTTCCAGCTACCTTAACAAACAAAATCTGAAAACAGAGTTTTCTTTAACAAATTGGAAGAACCAAAAAAAAAAACAAAAAACCCAATTAGTATATTGAATTGAAAAGCAACAAAAACAGCTTTGGGTTATACCTGGAGCTTAGATAATTTTAAAAAAACCCAGATCTTGAAGAAACAATGGGGTGTTTCAAAAGAGAAGAATTTTCATTTGGAATAAAGTTGAAGAATCAAAATGAACCCTTTTTCTCCAACAATTCTTGCCAGTGCTTCATTTTGTATAGACTATAGAGAGAGAGAGAGAGAGGGGCTGTAATTAACAGGGCAGCAAATTGCAAAGGGGAGAAAAGAAAAACAGTGGTAAAATTGGTGGGACCCTTTATAGGTGCAGATTTGTTGGTGATGCTTGTGAGTTGTGAAAATTTATTATTATTATTATTACCAAATGTATTGACGTTTTAAGAAAATGTTTATCTTTTACAAATTTCAGGATTTTTTTTTTTCCAAGTAAGGTGAATATAATGAAATACTTATCTGATTCATAGTTTTTCTATTTTTTTTCAACTTTTTGATTTTCTTCTTATTATTCTTTATTGTCATAAGATATTTTGGGGGAACGATTTAATGAGAATGGTTCATAATCTCTTAACTAACTGTGTTACGATTAACTATGAAGTTTATAAATTACAATTTGATTTCTTATTTTGAAAGTGTAAAATTGATTGATTTTTTACCACGTGATAATAATATTCAAGCTACACTAGTTGTGGTCCAACCATTCAAGCTTAGCCACAAAATTAGAAGTCAAACACTAAATGCACCAATTGCGTCTTGTTAATTGTTATTTACTCCATATGTTCCTAATTATTTGTCCGTATTTTCTTTTTTAGTTGTTTCTATTTATTTGTCTATTTTGACAAATTAAGAAAGTACAATTTCTTTTTACCTATTATACCCTCAATTTATTACTTTGAAAAAGGTAGAACCTCTTGAAAATCCTATAATTTTAATTCATCCACTTCATAATTAATAGGAGTAAAATGGTAAACTCACTATGTCAATTATTGTTTTTTTAATAGATGTGTCAATTTAAAAGTGGACAAGTAATTATGGACAGAGGAGTACTCTGCAATTCACTTTTAGTATTGGACTTTACCGGGGTGTTAAAAATTACTAATGAGTATTTTTTTAAAATAGGTTAAAAGTAACAAATAAAATAAAATTTATATTTAAAATAATGAATAAATAAAGTAAATAGAAAGAATATTTTATTTTTTAAAAAAAGATTAAAAGGTTTAATTATGGTAAGTAATCATTGACAAAAATATTTGGCTAAATAATAAAGTGTGGTCGCTTTAATCATGTTGCTTTAACAAATTGTCAAAAACCACAACATTCTCTCTATGACGAGTGACGACTTAAAAGGTCTCAAATTTTCTTCTTCTTTTTTCCATTGAGTCAAAGCGTCACTTACTTATTTATTCATTTTACTTTCTTATCTGTATTATATTATAACTAACTATTTTACTTACTATTTTTTTATTTTAATTTACATCATTCTTTAGAGGGACTAGGGTAAAATATGGTTGGACTTTGAAAAAAAGATTTATTTATGTCATTTGTTAAAAAAATGGCTTATTTATATTATTTTTATTTAAGAAAAGGTTCATTCATGCTATTATTTGTTAACTGAAATGACATAGATGAATCAAACTTTTAACGTCAAAGTTTAATTAATGATATATTTGAGTCTTTTCTCTTTAAATAAAATAATTTAATTAATTGTTCGGTCAAATCATAATTGACCACATGATTTTGCAAAACCGAAATTGTTTTTAGTTAATAAATAATGACATGAATGAGACTTTTTTTTTCAAACAGATATGACATAGATGAATTAAACTTATAACAAATAACATAGCTAAATTTTTTTCTCAAAATTTGATAACATATTATTTGAGTCTTTAATTTTCCCTTCCTTAAATTTTGTTTAAAATGTTCTATCAATAATTTTATTCATTTATATTTCCCAAGTTTCAAGAATTTAAATCTATAATTAATAGAAGAAGAAAAAAAATTAACATGAAATATCTTTTCTGTCAAGTTAATTTTTTTTATATAATATTGAATCAGTCTATATTTTATACCATATTATATTTTAATTTACATAAATAGAGTACTTTGTTGTTGAAGCTGAACGTGCAAGAGAGAAGTCAAAGTATTGACAGATGTCAAAGTATATTTGTTGTAGGAGTTTATTTAATCTCAACCACAATAAATAAACTATAGTACTAGTATAATAAAAGTTATATATATTTTAAATATAAGGAGATGACAGGCTTTAATTATCTATTTTTAGTGGCTGACCATACCACAAACACCCTTTTTCCAAAAAAAAAAAAAGTTGTGGATATTAAATTTAGAGCAAGGACATAGTGAGATTTACTGTAAACATCATAATTGGAGTATTAAATTTATGCACTTAACTAATATTACTACCAAATTAGAAACCCAATAATAACAAGTTGGCTTTTGCTAACGTCAAATCAAAACTACCCTAAAGTTGGCAGTAGGGACATAATAAAATTGATATCATATAGTATGGCCCCATATAATACGAATACGTCTATGACAAGGAAATCTGTTGTCATAAATTTTCACCTTTTGGCAACCAGTGTTTCAACAGTTTTTTTTCCCCACATTTTTTAACCGACTAAAATTTTTACACTTTTATAATTTATATAATTAGAAGAAGAATAAATTGGACATATAGTATGAGTTTATCATGATATGTGAAAAAACTTGTCATCAATCCAAGGGACAGGAAGCCAATATGGTTTTTGTGTGTTGAATTTGTTTTGAATTTAATATTTACAATCGTTACGTAAAAAATTGTTAATATTTCATGCAAATGGTTCACCTCACTATTTAATTTCTTGAGTGGTACTTAAGAATTTAGTTAGAACAAGTTTTTCCTCTCTATTTAAACTTCAATATTCCCCCATCATGTCTTATAAATCACTTTTACATATCCATTAAGATAGTAATTTAATACCATTAATTTTTACGTGAGTTATTTTACTAAAAGATCCTATAATATATGCATGGGAAAATATAAAGAAATTTTTAAAGGATTTCTTTAAATTGCTTAAAAATATTTATAAGATACGGGTAATTATGAGTGGAAAAAAAAATACCTTCTTAATCTGTTAAAAATAATTACTCATTCCGAAACAAATTAATAAAGATTTGTCCCATGCATTTAAATAGTCAAAGGAATAAAATTACGCTTTTATCTTCATTTTGAAATAACCCTTAGTAAAAAAATATATTTTTGAGCTACTTCAATAGTTGAAGGGCACTTTTGAACTTATAATTGACTAATTAGGCAAGAGTATTTTGTACCAAAAAAGTTATAAATGGTAAAATTGATATATTTTGAATAATTCTAAAATAATTGTGATAAATAATTTATTTATTTATCTTAGAATAGAAGGGCCCTAATCAAGTTGCTTACCAACTTTGGGCAGTAGTAAGCCATAGGTACTATAAATAGATTGTTTGATTTTGATTGTAGGGGCCTCCACTCTTTGTCCTTATCCCTATCTTTTTTTAATTTTTATTTTGATGAGCTGTGAGTAAGTGTTTTGATTTAACTCCTTGTCCAACTTTGGTCTCTAGTACAATTCAGGTGTTACATGCAAAAACAAAACCTCAAAAAGTAACATAATGTTCTAACTATTGCATTTTTACCTGAGATAAATATTATTAGTACTAATATACAAAATGGATACAAGCTTCACATTTACTGGTGTAGCTAGTGAAATTTTATGGGATTATATAAGATGTGTATAATTTTAATTGAGACTCTATAAGATGTATTTGATTTCAGTTATAATTTTTGGAGGCTATTATATTTTAAAATAATTCAAGTCTTGTCTTTGAGTTTCATCAAGTCTAATGTTCGACAAGTTTTGAAGTAGGGTGCATTTGTAGTCATTGAAATTTTGTAGGACTCTACTAAATGCGTATAATTCTAGTTGGGACTCTACAAAATGTATTCGATTCTATTTAGAATCCTTAGAGGCTACCTCACCCTAAACCCTAGTTCACCCTATATAAAGATTAGAATTTATATTCCTTTCAAGAGACATCTCAAATATTTCACAAATTCATAAAATATTCATAAAGAGATCAAATTTAAATCATCCTAGTTTCAGAAATACACCACTAACGAATCTTATGAGAGAAGAGTCAAGTGAGAAACATAAAATTGTACACATATTGATTTATCAATAAAATACTCTTATTTTTTCAGATTTTATTTATGGTTGATTTATTCTTCATATATTTACAATTTATTTCAAGCAAATAATTTTTTTAAATTTAGATGAAAACCATTATCTTTAAACAAATTAAATAGAAAATAGATCACATAAACTGAAATAAAAAGTTGTTGAGTATCCAAAACTTATCATCCGAAATCCTATTTTCTTAAAACGAGTTGAAGGGTTATGCTTTAGTAATAAATATTAGTTATTATTATATGGATAAGAAGGAGATATATCAATTAAAAAAATATTAAAATAATGATGATTAGGCGAAGTACTTGTGAATGAAACATTATCTAAATTATAAACTAAGGTTTTGACTTTTGAATATAGGATTTAGGATAGAGATAAAAGGGCAATTTGTCTCAGGCTGTCCCATATTAGGTCCAAATTATGCAATATTTTTTGTTAAATGTTGGTTAGGTAGGGGGAGAGATTAGACAGCAAAGAGATTATGGGAATCGTAACCACGCTTAAAAAACACCAAAATTAATACTAATACAACTATACCGACTTTGAATAATAATGACATACAAAAAACATATAGATAGATGTTTTAAAATGATCAGAAAATAAACTGCAATTGCAAATAAAATATGATGAAACATAGTTTTATTGATAAACATTGAGGGTACAAATCCGTTCTTCCCTTTATTATTTCTCTCTTAAGATTTTTTCATAATTCAAAGGTCATTAATGACATATTTTTTGAACTAGGATAATTTGGATTTCTCCATAATTCGAAGGCCGTTAACGTATTTCTCTAACGTATGAGGTCATATTTTGATATATTATGAATATTCCATGAATTTATGAATTTTTCGAGATGCCTCTTAAAGGAATATAATACCATTTACATAGGCATAAACTAGGGTTTAGGGTAAAGTAGCCATCAAAAATTCTAAGTGGAATCGAACACATCTGGTAAAGTCCCACAAAATTTCAGTGTCTACAGATGTATTTAAGTTTAGTTAGCTAAATAGAAGGGTGTTTGTTAAGCTATCAATAGTGGAGAAATGAAATTAATAATTTACGTTAAGTTCATGAGTATCCTCTTTAAATTGAGATAGAAGGAATAGTAAGGAGCAAATGGAGGGTCTTTGCCTATGAGAACTCTACAATGGTGTTTCCTGGTTAATTAAATATCATGAAAATCCCGATGCCCTCTCTTTTGAGAGATGGCCTATTTATGAGCCAAAAAGTCAAGTCTATACTAGAGTATAAAAAACTACACAAATAAGCTAAAAATGCTAGTATTCTACAACACTCAATTAGGTCCCTTTTAATGTATTTAAATAAATTTTACCTTTTATATTTTGGGTATAGTTGGGACTTGGGGCCTTGTCATTGACATTTCCTCTCATGTTATTGTTATAGAGGTTCCATAAGCACTTGCCTAGCTAATAATATTAATTATGCCATAATCTTTTTCATTGATGTCTCATATTTCATACATGTATATATCCGCTTATGCATATAAGGACGATGCTGATTCACTCAGGCAGAGGCAGCCATAGCCATATCCACTGGATTACATCCGTTGATTTTCTTACCTCAATTCATTACTTAATATGATAATTTTGTGTGATTTAGTATAATTTTAACATCAACCATGCATGAACCTTTTCTCTCTGACTTTGTAAATATTCAAAACGAATATGTATATATTATATATCTATTTGTTAGTTTTTAGTACTAATATGTTAAAAAGAGTAGAAAGATATTCAACACAAAGATTCGATAACAATTATGGACATGACAATATCCTATTATGTTTCAAGAAGAAAAAGAAGAAGAATCCCATCAAACTTTTAATTGAGTCAACAAATGCCAACTCACTTGCAGCTGCAATATTAACACGACAAAATAAAATGTATGCGTGCCACGAAAAATATTAAAGTAATAATAATGTGAAGAAGAAAAATATTAGTATGAAATTTGGGTTCGAATTATTGTTTGGTTATACCAATATACTAGATATAAGTGCCCGTGCTAGCACGGGCCCAATATCTATTATATTTTTGTCTCACTTTATGCGATATAGATAAAATTTAGAGAGTCAATTAAATTTTGATATGATTATTAAATATTTTAAGTTGTTAATTATTGTAATTTCTAATTAATTTTTAAATAATATATGTTACTTTTCTTGTCCCAATATATGTAGCACAAAAAGAATTTCAAGAGTCAATATGTTGTTAATTATTGAGATTTACAATACTTTTTACGTATTTTTCAAATTAAATAATACATGTTACTTCTTTTGTCCCATTTTATGTGACGCAGATTTATTAATTTTAGTTATCAATTATCATGATTTAGAATGCAATTTTTAAATATATAAAATCTTTTTACGTAGTTTTCAAATTAAATATGTCACGACCCAACCCAACGGGCCGTGCGGGCACCCAATCTAGCACCTAAGTAGAAGAACCCTCATACCCCAATAGTTAAACATGCGGAAAATTAACGAAAAGCGGAGATAAACGAAATCATAGTGTTTTTATAAATGAAAACCTTCTTAAAAAAATTGGATTAAGACTTGTACGGTAAATAACACCTCCAAGGATCTAGTCTAAACAGGTACAAGAGCTACTAAGAGTATAGCATGACATAAAAATGAAAAGACATAGCTCCCATCATGCGGAAGGAAAAATAGAAGCTGCTAGAGAATTCTTCGTCTTCATCTAATGAAGCATCACCAACCTGCATCCAGACTATGCCAAAAAAGCATAGCAAGAGTAGTATCAGTACAAACCACACGTACTGGTAGGCATCATCGGTCAATCCGACGCCCACCGCATAACATAGAAAACAACTAGTAAGAATATGCGAATAACCACTCGCTTCTCCACTTTTACCCTCTTTGGCATACCTCCGAATTACACTAGCACCCTTACTACTAACCACCTTCTTAGTCAATCTACTTACTAGGTTCTTGATCTTAGCCTAACCATCCTAACGCATAGAAGAGTCCACGAATACAACTACACACATTCCGACTAACCACCCACGACATACCCTTACTTTCTCTTCCATGTTACCCTGCCTTTGCCGCATGGCACATTCATCAAACTTTCTAACTACCAGCCACAAATTCCTTCCTCCAAGGTGAAATCCACCTAAGTAATTACATCACGTACACTACCCCCACTTCTCGCCCTTACAACACACGGATAGCCCTTGCTCTCAATTATTATGATCAATGAACCCTTGGCCTTCCCGATTCATTTAACAACGAGATACGCAACAAAATCACTCAACATAAAAGAACAATCAGATATAAGTCCTCATAACCATATAACAACTCCGGGGAATTACAATATCATTTATCATTACGATCCACGTTCAATTTCACAATTCTCAAATATCACAGTTATAACACGTCATTGGTCCTCTCATGGAACCCAAACCCAAGTTGTTATCATACCGGAACGTGGTACCCGATCCAATGTTTATGCCAAAACGTGGCAACCGATCCAATATTTATGTCGGAACGTGGCAACCGATCCAAGTTAGTGTGTCGGAACGCAACACCCGATCCATTCAACAAACCACAATCATAATCACAAGTGCATTCTCATAATCATAAAATCAAGTCAGGATTCATGACATTCCTCATTCGTCTATCTCATTACCAATAGTGTGACCAATAATGCAACATTGCATACATACACATATTATAATGAAAGCAAGAACAATCATATATCACACAATCATGAAATCACAACCCTCACAATAAAGTGTTCATCGACTTATATCTCTTAAACAATAACTCGACCATACTTAACCCTAGTTCATCATCTAAGGCTTCTTCCTATGATTCAATCATCTTACGTTCGGTGCATGAAGGCCTACGCATAAATTCTACCATTGATTTACGTTATATTACGCAGTGAGCACAGATTTATAACTACTCAATTAATAAAACCTAGCCTACCTGGGGGCCAAGCAGCTGCACGAAGTTTTGAGTTTGATTATGACCTTCTCCTTCCTTCCCAAGCTTAGAGTAGCTTTTTGGAGGGTTTCTGGGTGATTTACGTCTAATCTAGGTATTTTTAGGAAGAAGGAGAAAATAAGATTTCGCGTTATTTACATTTTGTCTCGCCTATCCCGCTTTGGCGCCAACTTACCCCACCGTGGCGCCGCCGCCCTAGCGGCATCTGGCCCAGTAATTTTTGACTTTTTTGCTTTTCTTAAATAACGACAGTTCGAGTCGTTACAAAATAATACATGTTATTTTTTTTGTCCCATTTTATATGACACAAATATATTAATTTTAGTTGTCAGTTATCATGATTTATAGTACTTTTTATGCAATTTTTAAATATATAAATATTAAAAAATAAGACAAATAAATTAAAACAAAGGAAAAAAATAAA